>CAUYQV010078802.1:0-25833 GCA_963574575.1 Galagoides demidoff
TTTACTTTTTTTTTTTATTAAAGCATAGTTGTGTACATTAATGCACTTATAGGGTACAATGCGCTGGTTTTATATACAATTTGAAATACTTTCATCAAACTGGTTAACATAGCCTTCACCTCATTTTCTTAGTTATTGTGTCAAGACATTTATATTCTACACTTAGTAGATTTAACACATACCCTTGTAAAATGCACCATAGGTGTGGTCCCACCAATTACACTCCTTTCACCCATTCTTCCTCCTCGCATCCCCTCCCCCTCCTCTTTCCCCTTCATTTTGGGCTATAGTTGGGTTATAGCTTTCATATAGGAGTGTCAGTATTTATAAATTGGTTTCGTATTGGGGCTGAGTACATTGGATACTTTTTCTTCCATTCTTGAGATACTATGCTAAGAAGAATATTTCCACCTCCATCCATGTAAAGACAAAAGAGGTAAAGTCTCCATCTTTTTTAAGGCTGCATAATATTCCATAGTATACATATGCCACAATTTATTAATCCATTTGTGGGTTGATGGACACTTGGGCTTCTTCCATGAGTTAGCAATTATGAATTGGGCTTCAATAAACATTCTGGTACAAATACCTTTGTTATAAAGTGATTTTTGGTCTTCTGGATATATACCTAATAAAGGAATTGTAGGATCAAATGGCAGGTCTATTTTTAGCTAAGTGTTCTCCAGATGTCTTTCCAAAAGGAACGAATTAGTTTACATTCCCACCAGCAGTGTAGAAGTGTTCCTTTTTCTCCACATCCATGCCAACATCTCATGTTGGATTTTGTGATATGGGCTAATCTTACTGAAGTTAGGTGATATCTCAAAGTAGTTTTGATTTGCATTTCTCTGATGACTAAGCATGGTGAGCATTTTTTCATATATCTGTAGGCCATGTGCTAATCTTCTTCAGAGAAATTTCTCTTCAAGGAAGCTAGAGTTCTAGGCTACCAGTTTCCCTGGGAAGAGAGGAGCCTACCTTTAAGTTGGAGGCTCACTACAAGTTCTCTTCTCGAACTACCTCCTGCCATGAAGATTCAAAAAAGTTCACTTTTCCTGCTGGAAGGCCAATTAATAAATATAAATTGTTTGTAATTCCCCATATTCATACTCACCCTGCTTTTAACAACCCTGTTTATTTAAATATGTCCAGTGCAATTTTGCTACAACAATATATTTCTATTAAATAAAATTCATATTTTATTCAGAATTCCCTAGCTTTTAATTACATTAACATCATTTTCTTTCCAAGAATCCCAACCAGGATGTCACTTTATACTTAGTCATAATGTCTCCTCCAGCTCCTTCTGGCTGTAAAAATTCCTGAATTTCTCTATTCTTGATAACCTTGAAAATTTGAGTACCAGTCAGATACTTTGCAGAGTGTACCTCCATGAGTGTTTGTATATTGTTTTTCTCAAGTTTATACTGTGGTTATATGATTTAAAGAGGAAAATCACATAGAACAAGTGCCATTTCCATCACACTGCAAGGCGAGTGCACCAACATGACTTATCACTGCGGATAGCCTGACGCAGGTTGTGGTTGTCTGAATTTGTCATTGCGAAGTTACTCTATTTCCCCTTTCCATCTTTTTTTTTTTTTTTTAAGGAAATCACTACATTCAATCTACATGTAAGTAATGGTGGTGATTTTATTAAAACTTAGCCTTGTTTATATTTATCTAAAAATTTGGCATGAGGGCAGAAAAAAGAAACCTCAGACCCCAGAATATCTTTTTAAAAGTTAGCCATGCTCAGTTGCTTCTATGGACTAAATTGTGTTCCCCTGAATTTCGTATGATGAAGTTCTCACATCTAATGTGACTATATTTGGAGAAAGTTTATCAAGAGGTAATTAAGATTTACATATCATCATAATGATAGGATCTTGATAAAATAGGATTGTTGTCCTTATAAAAAGGCTCTCTCTTCCTAAGCCCAGCCCCTCACTGAAAAACGGGAAAGGCAACGGACGTAAAAAGGAGAAGGCGGCCATTGATTAGCCGGGAGGACAGCCCTCACCAGAAAGTGACCTTGGTGGAACTTGATCTGAAATTTCTAGCTTCTAGATTTGTAAGCAAATAAATTGTAATTATAATAGTTAAGCCACCTTGTATTTAGGTTTCTGTTATGGTAGCCTAAGAGACTAATACAACTGCTTAATTTCTATACTTGCTAACACTAAGCATTTAGTAACATGAAAGCTTTAATTAGCTTCCATAAAAATGAATCACTAATAACTGTAAATAGCACTAAACGTAAGAAATTACAAGTGATTCAAAGAATAATCCATCCCGCATAAAAACGGACATATGGGAGTTTATATTAAGGTGACCAGATTTTAACATTGGTAAAGTGGGACACCATTGACAGGTGGGGTGGGGATGGGGGGCTACTTGTTTGTTCCAGACACTTTGGCTCCTTCTGAGCTAATTGTCCTTGCCTAGAAGCGAGGGAGGGAGCCAGTCTCCTTCTGATACCTTGCCTGGGAGGGGAGTACAGAGTTTACATTAGGCTTTTCATTTCCAATGAAGTTACATTAACCTCTTCATTCCCAGATGGAAACCATATATTCCCTTCCCATTCTCTCCCGCCTTCCCTAGCTTGTCATGCATTCTTCCCCAAATTTGGACTTTTTAAAAACGCCTCAGGACACAGGACAAATTGTTAAAAATCGGGACTGTCCCACCAAAAGCGAGACGTCTGGTCACCATAGTTTACAAGCATACCCATATTTTCAAACCAGAATCAAGAAAGCTCTAAGAAATATTCAGCAGTGTAGAATTTGGAAGTGCTAGGGAGCATTCTGTCAATGTTCACAGGGTGGTGGAATTCGCGTGGTCCCTGAATCCTCAGCATCCTTTTGGCTTCCCATGCTCTGGCTCCATATAATGGCAATACCTCTATGCACAATCATATTGTAACATGGTTCCTAGCATATCCAAGACACCCTATTGCTTCTGAATGAATTATTTACTAAATGAGTTAAAATTTTCACCAATAGAAGAAAGAACTAGTATACAAAAATAGAAGTGTGTAGTTGAACTTCAAAAAAAGATATTTGTATAAGAATATCTGAGATATAACTCAGTCACACTCCACTTTATTTACAAAGCACATTTTTATAAAATTACAAATATATGTGCAATTTGTTGCACACATTTGTGTAATTTGGTATTGCAAAGGTAATAATTTTGCTCTATTACTGTGCTAGTCTTAAGGTAATGAAACACCTCTAATTGTTAGATGATAAGTAAGACTAAGTCCTTCAGCCACATTGAAACTATTTCTTGCAAAAGAGTTTAATTGTCAATTATTTGTTGATCAAACTAGTGATACATGCTAATCCCACTTATTTACTACATGCCTTATATTCAGCATATCTTAAGTGAATATTGATTATGTGGAGTAAAGCCAAGAAAGATGTGGTTTCCAACAAATAATATGAAATAATCTGAAGCCTGGCTTTAAAATGAGTATGAGACCAATATTCGGATGTTCTGAATAATTTTTAAGTAATGTCATTGGAACCTTGAAATAAATTTCTAGCATTTAAAATATTCAGGACCAAGTGGTTAGTAGATTAACCAAATGGCTAGAAGCACCTAGCAGACTCATTCATAGATACATATATTAAATACTAGCAGACTCCCTCATGGATACATAATATTCAATACTACTTCATTACCATATCAACTATTGCTGTAGGCAGTGGTTCTCAACCTTCCTAATGCCACAGCCCTTTAATACAGTTGAGAACCATGGCTAGAGGAAGAGAAAAATATATATATCGGAACTTAATTAGAATTGCTCTGAGTCTTTTGAACCTAAGTCAGTTTCCTATGAGGTGTTCATCTGGCCTCTGTTCACCAATGATAGATGCAATATCCTTGACTGCAATTAAAAAAAGAAAATTCCTAGTAACTCAACTCTATTATATTTCTTTATTTAAAAAGAAAGAGCAACAACAAAATTCCCTTGGTATAACTCATATTAGAAATATGGTCTTTATGTTATTTCTGGAAAGCATTTTTATTTGATGTATGTACCTAATTTTTCTTAATTTTTATGCACACAAGTAGGTAGAATATTATCATCTTCTACAGTTCAACATGCTTACATGTCTTTACTCCTCAACACTTTATAAATATTCATTCCCTTAAGCCATCAACCACCATTTTCCCGTTTCACTCCTACTCCCCAGAATTGCCCAAGAAAGTGGCAGAGCTAAAAAAAGGGGGGGGTTGTGGCTTAAAATTAACACTCATTTCACATATCAGTAGGTAGCAGATGTGAGGGGAAGTCAAATTGGGGGTATTTTGAAAAGTTATTGACATAGGTTGAAAGTTAAATGTATAGAAAGTGATTTTTATAAACCCAAACCTACATGTTTGCAATGCTTATCATATACTTCCTTTAAATATTCAATCATATTAAGAACAAATATAGTAATATTTTATTTTTAGGAATTTGATTTTATCTTCTCTGGAAGAGAGCTGGGATTCTTTCTGAGGAACCACCGAAAAGCCCTCCTCTTCACAGGATATTTTGGAAATTATTCTTGCTATGATTCTAAATTAAATGTAAACTTTTTTCTTTCTGAAAATTAAATAAGTCTTTAATACTAAGTGTCCTTAATAATTTAATCAGGATAATGGTAATAAAAAAGAAAGTTAGAATTGGAACAAAATGACGTATGAAGTGACGTGTTTGATTCCTTTGTAATTTAGGATGCCATTCCGGAAGATGGAGATCATAGCCATAGGACCGACCTATTGTAAATTTCAAAAAAAGAAAATCCATTGATCCTTGTACTTCTCTGAACTTTCTTGCCTGGATTCCACTCCCCCCTTTTTTGCCTGAAAATTAAGCATTCCTCCATTGTGTGTCTGTACGGGAAGTAAACAGTATGGGCTAAAACTCCGCAAATATTCTCAAGAGAACAACTGACAGGTTTTCTAATATGAGTTAGGCGAAACTTGTTCAGCTTAATGAAAAAATATAACATACAGACATGGATAAAAGCAAACCTTCCAACTACATGTAATCTGAACAATAACCTTTCAAAATCAGGTAAGTCTTTGTATCATAAGCAAAAACAGGTCGAAACTGGGTATTGTTCAGTAATTTGCAACAGACCTCCAATTAACCTTTCAGAGACCATCTGCTTTCAAGTCAAATTGAATGCTTTTATTTTAACTCTCCTTATAATTTCAAGAGGATATCTTTGTTGTCAACAAATGTACTTGACTTACATTGTATATCATCTTATATATCACTAATAAAATAAGAAAAACAGAAATATAAAAGAATAGTTAGAATGATAAACATATGGGTATCTTTATCCTATATAAATATATAGATACAAATTATTCTTATATTGATGTTGCTATACAGAAATATAAAAGAATAGTTAGAATGATAAACATATGGGTATCTTTATCCCATATAAATATACAGATACAAATTATTCTTATATTGATGTTGCTATATACAAAACACTAAATGATGAACAATCAGCCTGCAGAGATAAGATGCTCTGATTTGTAGCATTTGTCACCTTTCAAACTGTAAATACTCCCACCATGTCTGCAAATGCTAATGAGTCTGTGGGAGGAGGAGCTGAGAAACACATTGGCCCTCAAGCAGGTCTGAACTAACTTTCCAGCCCCAATGATCTATTTCTTTAAAGTAAATTACATATTTAAAATGTAGTGGAAATAGGCATCCTTCTTTACCACATATGAGAATGAAATATGTTGTAAGAATATAGAAGATAGTAGGGCATTTTTTACAGTAAAGATTAACGGTATATGCATGTGTACGTATATACATACATACACACACTCACGGGCAAACCAACATGTATCTCTACTATGATCACAGCCATTCTCTTTGTAACTATTAAGTTTAAACAATAATGTGCTAACACTTAGGTGATTTTAGGTATTTCTATCACAATCTATTAAAAATATTAGTCTAAGAATTTTTATTGTTTGTTAACTTAATTCTTGATTCTCACCAGAAACCCATGTGATATGGTTTATGAATATCCCCATTTTACTGGTTAGAAAATTACCAAACAAATTATGCCCAAAGTGACACAGCTAGTAAATGGCAGAACTATGATTTGAACTCAGTCAGTACGGTTCCAGAGTTCACATTTTTATGATTATAAAAATGCATTTACTGCCTCTCTTCAGAGTCATGGGAGTCAGAGGAATCCATGGCAGTCATCCTTATTTGGATACACTACACAGCTACTACACTTACACAATGCTAAAAACTTTCAAAAACACAGAAAAATGTATAACCTTCTGTAGTCAACATTTTGCATTTTTTGCTCTATATACTAAACAATTGTTATCACCGATAAATTCATATCTTCTGTTGGCTTCTCTCTCATCCCACTACTTTCTTGTGATATATTCATTTTTTCCCATAAACTATTTTATTTCATAATTTTATTTCTGAAATGCTAAAATCTCATCATTTTCTCAATTATGAGTAGTCTATCAGATTGAATTCAAATTATTCTAGATGTTTTCATACATATTTTTAAAATAGACAAATTCAGAATTTTTTAATCTGCATTTCTTTAAAAAATTAAGTAACCGAAAACAGCATGATACCAAAGCTAGGTTACAAAGACATTCCTTAACAATCTGATTTTTCTGCCAACTGTAGTAGAGATTCTGAGTCAGACATGGGAAATTGTAACTTTCCTTCACAGCTTCACTTAGATTGGAAAAAAAAAAAATGTTTTCAGTGTTTTTATGGTGCTCTGCGTGGCCATTCCTAATAGATTTTACTTTTTCACTTATCCATAGTTCACTTTCCAGTCTCTAATACTTGACACTAAAATGAAACACCCAAAATCAAAAAAGAAAAATTACTAAAAATATATATTTAAGACATGTGAATGCAAGTCTATAAAGTTGGCTTCAAAAATTGAATCCATATGATTTCTGTCCCTTCATCTCCATCTATTCCTATCTCCATATCTTTATTTCCTTATCTATCCATCTATCTATACACATGCGCTTCCCCTTTCAGGTGAAAGATCTCTAAGAAATGCAGGAAAATGGCAATGCAGTGACACTTGTTTGTACATGAACTTGTTTAGAAACGCTGACTGAGGATATGCCTTCTGTTCTACTATATGAGTAAGATTACAATGCTTAAGAGTTATTTAAAAGCACAGAGTGGCTTTAGAGCTTAACTACCTATTTTTTTTTTTCAATAAAGATATTATTTAGAGCAGTTTAGGTTCACAGAAAAAGTGCCTCCACACATGCATAGCCTTCCCCATTATCAGTATCCACCATCAAATCTGTGCACTAGTGACAACTGGTGCATCTACATTGATTTATCTGTCCCCCAGAGTGCATAATTTACATTAGAGACTTGGTGCTTTCCATTCTGTGGGTTTGGACAAACATATCGTGACTTATATTTACCTTTATAGTATCATACAAACTATTTTCACTGTTCTAAAATTCCTCTGTGATCCTTCTATCCTTCCTCACCTGCCTGTATCACCAGCCCCTGGACACCTCCGACCTGTATACAGTCTCCATCCTCTTATGTCTTAACTCATTTCCCAATTGCCATTTTAGAACATGAGTCTGTTACTCACGATGGGACGTTTTCAATGTTAATACCTATCTATGGTTGGTATTATTTTATTTCTTGCTCAAATGCTATCCCCATTCTTCTTCTTACTGATGTATATCTAGATATATATTAGCAAAGAAGATACTATATATATTAAATATATCAGCAAAATACATATATTTTTTTTCTAGGGTCATGAGTGTGCCCAGTCTCAGGATTGAACCTAAGTAGTGTAATCCAGAGATGGCTATCTGATTCCCCTTTGGCATAATGACTCCCCCATTCCTTCCTGCTCTGTGGACTTTTGTGACTCAATACTGTAAGAAGTTGGGTGGGAGAGAACATTGGATAAACACTCTTCTCAGACAAACAAACAATAAATCAATTTTCTATTTGTACTCCTTCCACCTGCTTACGCTCAAACTTGTAATTAAGTTGGGATGCTTATGGTTGTGGTATTCAACTTGCTCCTAGCTGATGAGACCATGAATACACAGCCAAATTTCAGAGAAGGGCAAAAGATAAGGACAAGAAGGATCCTGAGTCCTTGGTGATATACCTGAACTGTCAACCCAACTCCTGAGCCACATAATTCCAAGAATTTTACCAAACTAATAACAACAATAATAAACACCCACACACCTAAGCAACTGTTTTTCAGGTTTCCCATTATCGTTGTCTGTATACATCACCATAAATTTCACTTATGGGCACAGTAATTGATAACCAATAAGTAAATACTCAATAAATGATAGTCACAAGGAAAAACATTCCCAATTAGCCCGTGGTTCTCTATCTTGTGCATATTAAATCTTCTGAAGCTAACTGCAAATACCGATATCCATTCCATCCTCTGCAATTTTTTTTTGTTTTCAGAACATCTGGGGTAGGTGCCAGAAATCTATATTTTTAAAATGCTCCCAAGGAGATTTGGTTGCAGTTATTTGGTGGGTTGTATTTTGAGAAACGTTTTAGTATAGGCTAAAAATAAACTATTGGTGTGTTGGTAATACATAGGAGAGATTTAATCATTGCAGAATACAGTGAATGGAAACCATGCCAACCTATCCTCTTTTCTGTCTAGAAGAATACAATACATAAATACCACTGAGGGATGGGGTTCCCTGTTGAGAAATTGAATCACACTGAAGATTCTAAGAGAATTTGATACATTGTGAAAGAGTTTTCCGCTTCATAAACTCATAGTAGAAATGTAAAAGAAATTGAATACTCACATTTGCTTGGATGATGACAAAGTAGCGAGTCTTATCTTCATAGTTGAGCCTCTTCCTTAGCACCACATTCCCGGTCAACATTAGGGGAATTTCAAAGGTGTCATTGGATGTCTGAAAATATTAAGGAGACGGATTTCAGATCATTTGAGTAGAAGATAAATTAGATAGTTCAATACTAGAGAGTTCCATATGATAGTTTCTGCCTCCTGAAAGTTATACAGGGCATGCTTATCTGAAAAAAGAATGAATATAAGATTCATATTTAATATTCTGAACATTTCTCAAAATGTTTCATTTTGAACAATGTGTTTCCCCAGTGTGCTTGGATAATGATAACCTGGAAACTTGTTTTTTATGTATTTTTAGGGTTATTCATCAACAGTCTTGGAATAGTTGTAAATCAAAGTCTAGGTGTCTAAAAATCTTTCCTGTTACCATATTACCTTTTTTTTTTTGCTATTTGTTTTAACACCAAACAGTTCAAATACTGCAATTTATAATTTCTACATATCATTGCTATTCAACCTTGGTGCCCGTTCTGTGTTTTGATTATTTTCAAGCATTAAATACAAATACAGCCACGAGTCACATAAGAAAAGGGATGTGATCTAAGAACTGTGTTGTTAGGGGATTCCCTTTGTTGTGCAAACATCACTGAATGTATTTACACCAATGGAGAAGGTATAGGCTCCTGCACACCTGGGCTACGTGGTGTAGTCTGTAGCTTCTAGGCTACAAACTTGTACAACTCATTACTGTGCTGAATACAGTAGGCAACTGTACCACAATGGTAAGTATTTGTGTAGCTAAACATAAAAAGGACACAGTAAAAATATGAAAATATAATCTTGTGTCACCACCATCATATTAGCAATCTACAGATGACGAAAGTATCATCATGAGACCCTTAACTATAAACTTGAAATAGTGTTACTGGAAATATATATACATATTTGTCTATTATTGGTGAATTATTTTTTTGGCAGGCTGTATAACTGCTGTTCACTAGTTTAGGTCTCCCCTCTGTCAGGAATGGAGTTTCGTCCTGGTAGCATTCGGGTCACAAAAGCCATCTCTAAAGTACCTTCCAGTATCACTGCTCTAATATAAGTAGCTCTCAGAATAAATGTCTTCACACTTTACAGGGATATAATGCTATGATCAGTCTCTTATTCTTAAAAAGAACTTACATAGCCCTTGTATTTTTAGTGCCATTTTAAAGACTGATAAAACAGTATCTCAATAACTGCAACCAATCAGCTTTACTTCCAGCACGGAAAGTGTTTTGTGTTTGGCTATTTTGTGCAGTTGTGCAGGTGTGCTTGTGTTTGTGGGCACTGGAGGAAATATTTACCTTATTTAAATCTACATTAGATTTCTGTAAAAAGGAGGAGGAGGAAAAAGAGGAGTGGGGAAAACAGGAGGAACAGAAGAGAGAAGGGAAGAAAGAAAAAAGAAGCCTGTGTGTAATTTTTAAGAGTCACATTAGGGGCTATGAGGAAACCTAAAAGGAAGTACCGTTAGGGTGAAACTCAATAAAAAAAACAGTTGATTCAAATCTTCTAACTCAGATCCCTGGTGGACACGTGCCAACACACACACGCGCCAACATTATAGGTTATGTATTAAAACGTAATCTAATTTTCTTAGTAACCTACATAAGGATAAACAGTCACTGTTTTTGCTTAGCTTGAAATATATTAATAACACCTGACGTTTGGATTTTGACTTATGTAGAGACCATCACAATGGAGATTTGTTAAAAATCCTTTCCCTTTGATCTCTGGTTTTTACTTTCTGTTTTAGGAAATTCCAAGGTATCGCATGCTCACACGTTACAGAAGAAATTATGGTTCATTCTCTCTCAAGTCTCTAGGGAGTCAAAACATTACAAAAGAAGGACAATCTACTGGAGAAGGGTTGACAAAAGATGTCACCACCCCCTGGAACACTGCGGTAAAACTGCCAAGAAAAAAGCTGTGCGCACACATTGCTTAGATACCCTCACTACTCTTCTGAGTAGCAATAGTAGTTTACATATATGTGCTGCTAGCTTCTCGGTCCTCTAGACGGCTCGCTGGAGAATGTCATTGGTTCCTCCCTAACAATCTAGGTATAAACCCTGAAAATGCTGAATAAACATCCCTCCAGTCTGACATTCAGAAAAAAGATTAAGATAAGAAAAATGATACGATAATCTATTCTGTCAGTAGTCTTATCAATCTTGCTGACAATGGTATTTAACTTATCAGAATTGATACTTATCCTATTTACAGTTTTCCACATAAAATGGATTATCAAAAATGAGAGTTTTGGATAGCACGGGGTGACACATTCTGACCCAATTCAAAAGTTTTTATTCATTGTATTCCAAACAATCTGATTAGTTCAATGTACTGTGGACAGCCTTTCTTTGCATTACCAAGAAATAAAAAAAAAAAAAAAACCAAACAGTATTTTACAATAACTATGATGAACACACTACAAATTCATTTTTTTCTTTTTTTTATTATATCATAGCTGTGTACATTAATACTATCATGGGGTACAGTGTGCTGTTTCTATATACAGTTTGAAATACTCTGATCCAACTGGTTAACATAGCCTTCATGTCATTTTCTTAGTTACTGTGTTAAGACATTTATATTCTACATAAACCCACTTCCGTAAAGATCTGCCAAAGCAGCCTGTCTGCTGGAGACTCTCTACTGCTAGGTTCCAACCAAGGAATCAAATGGTCTTTAACGAACAAAAGGGGACCGGTTGAGAAAATGGACTTTTTGTTCAGATAAAACAAGAATGCCTCTGCTTTCCCTTCATAAGAGTAGCAACTGACAGAGATTCCTTGCTTGCCTAAACCCAAGTCAGGCTTCTGAACCTTCTCCAAGGGACGTCTATGTGCTTCCTTATAAAATCCAATCTTAGAAAATAACTCGGCTACATCTGTTTAGCAAGAAATATCCCCATCCATATCAGATCCTCCATAGTATCTGATCAAGGTTGCTTTAGCCAGAATCCTCCCTTTTTGATACAGGACAGGTGGCACCCCAGCCAGCTCAGGTGAGCTGGGCTAGAGGACCCGCTGCCTCCACCTTAGTGGTATTGGTGCAGCGGCAGCTGGCAGAGGAACCAGTGGGCTGGAGTGTAGGCAAATGGGGGGAGCCTCCTTCCCCTACCAGAGTTCCAATAGCCTGAACAACTTCTGGGGAAACACAGGCACCTTGGTGTCTCCTTCCCTTTTACACTTATGACTAAATACAGAACCCCTATTTCCTATGCCTAGTGTATTTCAAGTAAGTTTTTTAGGCCTCAGTTCTGTGACTGGACTGTGTCCATTCATTAGTACATTCATTCACCTTGCCCCAGGGGAAGGGACTTTGTCCATTCATTAGTACATTCATTCACCTTGCCCCAGGGGAAGGGACTTTGTCCATTCATTAGTACATTCATTCACCTTGCACCAGGGGAAGGGACTTTGTCCATTCATTAGTACATTCATTCACCTTGCCCCAGCGGAAGCGACTGTGTCCATTCATTAGTACATTCCTTCTCCTTGCCACAGCAGAAGAGACTGTCCATTCATGTCCTGGCCTCATATAGAAGGAACCCGTGCACCTATATATACCGCTAAACAGAGAAAGGATAGAAAAAAACAGAGAGAGCTTTTCTCTCTCGACTAGGGTTTTCTCTCCCTGCCAGGAACTTCAGTGTTTTTGTATTCTTTTCTGTAATAAATTCTGTCTTGCCAATGATCTGTGGTCCGCAGATTTATTCTTCAAATCACCAAAACCAAGAACCTAAAAGTCCAGTATCAGATTTGGCAAGCCAACCAGGATAGAAGTCGAAATTCCAGTATCATTTTCAATTAGCAATTTTCCATCCACTGATCACTATCCTGCTCTTGCATATAAATTCTCATGTTCCCAAGTTGTGTTCATCTCTTTCCCTAGTCACAAGTCTCCCTGGTGGCATTCCTGTACCCATCTCGAAAGTTCTGAATGAGGTCTTTCTTACCATATTTTAACAAGTGTTGTTGAATATTTTTCCTTAACAAATGTCTAGAAGACTGCCATATTGAGGTATTTATTACATTTTTTCCCTAAATATATCAACCAGGAAAGCTTGAGTTATGCTCCAGGAACAAATCCCTAAACTTTTAATCCATACTTAACTCTACACATCAGCACATCAGCACACATCATCGAGTGTGTTCTATTTATTTGTGTCATTTGAGCATCCAGGCTAATGAATGTGTCACTTCAGTGTCTTTTTTTCCAATGACAATGGTGAAAGGGGATATGAAGACTTGTACATGAGTTCACTGAGCTCACATTTCATTAGTCAAAGCAAGGAAATATCCTCTTAGCAAGAATGGTGCACTCCCAGCATGTGCTAAAGCCGGTTTCCTCAAACCATGGCCCATGGGCCACCTGCAGCCCACCTAGGACATTTATCTGGCCTGCCGGGTGTTTTTGCCCCCACTGTCTGTTCTGATTAGCAGCCAACTAGTCCCAGGGCTGGCAGTCAGCCCTCCAACAGTCTGAGGGACAGTGAACTGGCCCCTTGTTTAAAAGTTTGAGGACCCCTGATAAATAAAGAAGGTAAAATTCTTGGTAAACAGCACAAATGCTTTTGCCTTAATTTGGGTCCATCCATTCAGTAGTTCTTTATCTTCAAACTCACTTCTTCTTTGTCTTAGAGATCATTTAAAAAATGGTAAAAGAAAAGCCCGATTTAAACCACTCTGATTTTATTCATAGATTTAAAAAGAGAGCTTTGTAACGATGAAGAGTTTGCAACATTTGGTTATAATGGCCATTTTATGATTTTGAAATGTAAAAATGCAACATCTGTCCTCATTCTATATACAGTTCCTTGTAAATCATCTACCTGTGTCAAGAGGATAATGTAGGTAGGATAAGAAAGATTTTAATTATGCAAATGATCATCTTCATCTTATCCTATTTAAAGAGAATAGAACCCTAGTTCCTTCTATTTTGTGTAGTTTATAAAAAATTTCAAAAATGCTTTTACAAAGGAGGTCTTTTAAAATGACATTTCAAAATAACAATAATAACATTCCACATATTATTTATGTGACAGATTCTTAATTCCTGCCTCCAGATAAGCAACACATACCTTGTGTAATCTTTCCCTAAAGTGTGCCCAGGACCTATGATGTACTTCTAACCAATCAAACATAGCAGGTTATAAGCTGTCACTCCTGTGATTAGACTATGTCTTATATAAGATGACCAGATTTTAACATTGGTAAAGCGGGACACCATTGGGGGGTGAGGGGACCTGGGGGGCAGGGCCTGACAACAATGCAGATTTTGATAAGCAGTTCTCAATAATCAGTTCTCAACAATTATTTGTTATTATTAAAGTTTAACATTATAAAATTAACAAAAATAATATAAAACACGTATCCTGGCGAAATAGCCACATGGCAGCTGAAAACCGTATATTCCCTTCCTGTTCTCCTGTGTTCCCTAGCTTGTCATGCATTCTTTCCAAAAATCAGGGCTTTTTTAAAACACCACAGGATGCAGGAGAAATTGTTAAAAATTGGGACTGTCCCACCAAAAGTGGGACATCTGTTCACCTTACTCTGGGGGGGGGTGGTGGCTACCTGTTTGTTCCAGACAGTTTGGCTCCTTCTGAGCTAATTGTCCTTGCCTAGAAGCAAGAGAGGGAGCCAGTCTCCTTCTGATACCTTTCCCAGGAAGGGAGTAGGGAGTTTACATTAGCCTTTTCATTTCCATATGAAGTTACATTAACCTCTTCATTCCCAAATGGAGTTACATTAACCTTTTCAGCAGCTGATATATTCCCTTCCCATTCTCCCACCCTTCCCTAGCTTGTCATTCATTCTTTCCAAAAATTGGGACTTTTTTAAAAGGCCATGGGAAATAGGACAAATTATTTAAAAACGGGACTGTCCCACCAAAAGCGGGACGTCCGGTCACCTTCGTCTTATAAGACTGTCTTTCTAACAGACTAGCTGTAGGCTCCTTGCAGGAGTTATGAAGTAAGCTGCCCTGTTAGCAAAGCCCACATGATGAGAAACTCAGAGGAGCTTCTAAGAGTTGAAAGCAGACTCAACCCAGTGATTGCAAGAGACCAAGGCCCCTGTGTCTTATAAAAATAAAGAATCTAATTCTGATAGCAACACATGCTACTTGGAAGAATTCTTCTCTAGTCCACCCTCCATATGAGAACAAATTGGTCAATCCATTGATTGCAACCTTCTGAGCGAAGGCCCAGCTAAGCTGCGTCTGCACTATTAAACCACAGGAACTGAGAAAAGTTTGTGATGATTTGTTATATAGTGTAATAGATAACCAAGACATTATGCTGTTCCCTAAGACTCGCCTGAAGGACTGGTGATAACGTACGGGACTTGTAATTAATAACTTTTACATTCTCCAACTGAATAATTTTAGGTGATACTATATTTTGCTTTCTCTCATACAGGGTGGCAAGAACATTTGTGTGAAAATAGTGTGCAATTTTAAATTGCACATGAATGTTACAGCCACATAGTATTTCAGAAACACATTGGCATGAGGGTATCTTCACATATATATTCTTCTAGTGTAAAGCATTATTCTCTGTTTTTATAGAAAGAAACTGACAGGCATACCTGAAATTTAAAAAAAAAGACACCAATACATCACTAGATAGGCTTAAAAAGAGAATGCAGATGGCGGAGAATGCAGTGGTTTTTGGATATAGATCAATAGAAAATTTGCAGTTTGCAGACATGTGATAAAAATATATTGAAAATAATTGAACCAATTGAACATGGCTATAGAAACCTATGAAGCAACATCTTAATGGCTACCTGCGAAATCTACCTGCTATCAAATACGTGGCTGCCTGTATTTGGAGTCTCAGAGGGGGCAGAATCAGAGTAGAAGAATCAGAAAAAGGTATATAAAAATATTGAATACATAATGATTAATAATTTCCTTAATTTGTGAAAATACATATTTAGAAATCCAGAAGCTCAGAACTCCCCCCACCCCCAGTCAAAAGATAATTATGAAGAAAACTCGACCTTGGCATGCCACAGTCAAGTTGCTAAGCCTCCGAGATTAAAAGAGGGAGATTTTGAAAACAGCCAGAGAAAAATGACACATTCTTTTCAAAATACATGATTTAAACTTCCACTTTCTCTCATCAGAAACACTGGAGGCTGGTGTTCAAAGTGAAAGACTTAATTAAAAACTAGGGGTTACTTCCACGAATGTTTACGAGGACAAATCAGGTAACGTAATGAGTGCACCACACAGCAAGTATGTGGTTAAGTGTGCACCACATGGCAAGTACATGGTTAAGTGTATACAGCCTGAGTAGGAAGAGTGGCAGAGATCAATTCCAGCTGATCGTTGCCTTATTGGAAATCAGGACCCGTTTTGTCTTATTTCTGTTTACCAAGAGAGTGAAGAAAGCTAAATTAAATGTACATTTCTGTGAGTTATAGATACTGGCTTTAATTTTGTTTAAAATAATTTGCAGACAAATACAATGCCTGTGAGCTAAGTGAAACTCTTGGCCACTCCCATGTGCCTTGGAGTCATGACGAGTATAGCATCAGGTGGAAGAAAAACAAAGGAAGAACTGCAAGTAGAACACATGATCTATATTTTAATCATTTACCATACAATGGGAGACTAATTAAAAAAAAATTGTAAGTGTGGTGTCAAAAGCTAGAGCGGTCCACATTTCCTGGTTAAAGAATATGGTTGTTATGCATACAGTTTGGTTTTGACCTTAAGAAATAAGCAGGAGAATATTAGGGGACTGTTAAAATAGACAAAACTACTAGAGAGATTTAATGGTGGCAGAATTTGAAAATTATCAGGTGTTTTCCCTGACAGATTTTATGAGAGAAGAAACTAGTCTTTTTTTTTTTTTTTTTTTTTTTGAGACGGACCCTCAAGCTATCCCCTGGGTAGAGTGCCATGGCATCACAGCTCATAGCAACCTCCAACTCCTGGGCTCAAACGAGTCTCCTGCCTCCGCCTCCCAAGTAGCTGGGACCACAGGCGCCCACCACAACGTCCGGCCATTTTTTGGTTGCAGCCATCATTGTTGTTTGGGGGCCCAGGCTGGGGATTCGAACCTGCCACCTTAGGTGTAGGTGGCTGGCGCCTTAGCCGATTGAGCCACAGGCGCCGAGCTGAAACTAGTCTTGAAGTTTACACTAAGTTCATATGCCGGCTGAAGGTGGATTCTCTCCCTGAGGATTTGCCTCGATTAATGCTTTTCCCTCCATTATACCCTCAGTGTCAGCCTGATGTCTTATCTTTTACACAATGAATTAGGGCCAAACCCAGAGAACTTCTTAATATGTCATATTGATAATATTTTCAAGGTGGACATTAAGTTCATGTACAAGTTACAATACTTTAACATAGTAAACGGTACAACTTTATGTCCACTCTGTGTATATACATGTGTGTATGAATATGCCTTTTTCTATATGCATATTTATATATATATTTTATTCCTTTTTTTATAATTGCACGTGGCTTATTAGCTATCTATTTTGTAGATAGCAAAAGATATATGCTATATTTGATGGCAAATATTCCGAAGAAATTATTGCACAGCTAACAAGGAATTTAAACCTCACAAAACTTCTAAAAGATAGCTATAAAGTCATATATATTTTGGCCCCAAATTATATCTAAGCATTGGATAGATTTCTTTTTTATACACACACTCAGTATTTCCCTTAAATACATGGGCTGGCTGTTCTCTATTTGCTGGGAAGTTTTAGTTTTAGAAATCAGAGGGTAAGATTAGAACATGACCTTCATTAGAAAAAAAGCTAAAAACATGGGCACACACGTACAATGACTCTAAAAAGGAGTAAAAAATGAACGGTGTAGAACTAGAAGGGACAGACAGTTGTTTCGACATTTCTCCCCTCACTTCCTTCTTTGTCACAGACTCATTGTGTCCTTATCTGCTGGTTTCATTTCTGCTCCAAAACGTGCTGAGACACGCTCCTTTAGGGAAAAAACAAAAATGCAAACCACCAAAAAACTCCCAAACTTCCCTGAAACATTCAACAGAATTGTTTTTAATGTTCATTCTTATTTTTCCAAATTTTTTGAAAATTTGAACACGGGTATGACAAGGATTCCCTGAGGAATCCAGGAATCTCAGCTCAGGAAGAGCAGAGCACACGCTCCTCTGATGTTAGTCTTTGGAAATGACTGTGGCACGTCACATCACTTCACTCCACCTACGAATCTTTGGGTTCTTTTGTTTGTTTGTTTGTTTTGTCTCCGGTAAAACAGAGATGCCACTGTTACTGATTTGTTAGAATAAAATGAGAAAACACCTTCAGAAGCTCTGACTCCTCACAATAGATTGGTGAAATAGATGTTGTCAGTCCTCAGTCTGCAAGCTCAACCGTGTTTCTGAAGTTTCTGTTTGTTTATTTGCCTTTGTGTTTGTTTAAAGCTTATATGCACGATAAATATACGAGAGAATGTTAACTTTCTGGTCATTTATCTTTCTAACAGGCACCAGAAAAGAGAAACATTAATTCGGAATGCTCACTTCAGAAGTGGTTTGTAAAAGGGCTTTGGGGAGCCCCCGGGGATTCTGAGAAGCTGCCTCAAGAAAAGAAAAAGAGGGAGAAGTACAGGCAGGACTTCCTGCTCTAGTTTCAACTTAAATTCAGATTTTGTCCTTGTTTGTATATCACTGAAGGAAGTTACTTCGTGGCCTACACCCAACATAGACATCCCCTAGTCTAATGTAGAAAGAATTTGGTCCTCTTTTCTACCGTTGGTTTTATTGCTGAGGTTGCCAGGATTTTAAGGACTTGTCAAGACCAGAAATACGTGTGTTCCTTGTTTATATAGTGTGGCAGCATCGGGATTAATTTTCAAGTTCCTTAAAGCAAATGCATCTCATTGGTTATACACTCTTCAATGCTTTGTTTAGAATGCTTAGAATGATTAGGAGTAAACACGCACAAACTTATTTAAAGATTGCTCATGACAGCTATAAATACATCTTAAATTTTTGCCTAGAAATAACCACCAACAATACTCCTTTACAACGATAGCATAAATAATAATAACAATTCAAAGTTGATAGAATTTATAATAATAGTATTATTACTAATGTGGTTCTAGGAGGAACAGAAAATGCATTAAATATCTGCTGAAATAAACATTCATTTTATTCCTCCGGGTGAAATTATGTTGCAAATAGGTGTCTACCTACCGGATCCTCTGGATTGTACTGAATAACATATTCTATCTGTCCATTGGGGCCATCATCTATGTCTGTAGCTCCATTGTCTCCTGAAAATCCTGTAAATATTGTGGTGCCAACCGGAGTGAGCTGAAAGGAAAACAGAAGAAAAGCCGTCACTTCTCACTTCATCTGCTACACACTGGAAATGTCCCAGCACAAAAGCCAGCTCTGTAGCACACAAAGGAAAGCAGACGTCAGCAGTCCACAAACCGAAACCGAAGCATTTCCAAAAAGCAGTTGAGTGCCTCACACCACATAGGAATCCCTCTGATGTCTCAGAGATTGAACTTCATGACCCTTGCATGGGTGAACAAATGGGAGGTCCTGTTTCACTGTGAAAGTTCTGTTGGACCAATTTATACTATTAGCATCTGACCACAAATAGAGAAAGTACACCTGTTTCTTCTCCTTTAAAAAAACTTGATTTATTGTTATCTATAAGCGAGATTTTAAATTGCATAAAAAAGTTAGTTTCTTCATTTTAATTATTTTTCTTCAGGTATGGTTTTTTTTTTTTTTTTTTTTTTTTGGAAATAGGATCTTGCTCTTGCCCCAGGTATAGTGCAGTGGCATAATCACAGCTCACAGCAAACTTAAGCTCCTGGGCTCAAGCGATCCTCTTGTCTCAGCCTCCCGAGTAGCAGGAACTACAGGCACGCACCACTACACCTGGCCAATTTTTCTATTTTTTTGCTCTGACTCAGGCTGATCTTGAACTCCTGGCCTTAAGGAATCATCCTGCCTCAGACTCTTAAAGTGGTAGGATTATATGCGTGAGCCACTGTGCCTAGTTCAGTTTCTCTATGTTAAAATTAAAAACTATTTCTGGGAGAGGAAAGCAGTTTAGGTTGGATATTATGTGCACGGGGCAAATCTGAAGAAGAGAAGCTTGGGACAATGAATTCCCTGTCTTCCCAGGACAAGTCTGGATATCGGCACTTGTGATATTAGTTGAATACAAATCCATCAGGTGATAGGGGTAGAGATGGGCACATCTTTCCATTTTTGACTAAAACAATAGCAGAACTTGATCTGTGAGGCACGTAAAGCCATGATTTGGAACTTAACTAAATAACTAGCCCTAACACTTACTGAGCACCACCAGAGAATTACTCTTATTTTCTCTGACCTCTAGGTTATAGGTCTGCACAACATATTTCTTTCTTTTTCCTTGAGACAGAGTCTCACTACATCACCCTAGGTAGAGGGCTGTGGCATCACAGCTCACAGCAATCTCAAACCTTTGGGCTGAAGCTACTCCCTGCCTCAGCCTCTCTAATACCTGGGACTATGGGATCCCCCCACAATGCCTGCCTATTTTTTGGTTGCAGTTGTCGTTGTTGTTTGGCTGGCCCGGGCCGGGTTGGAACCCACCAGCCTCAGTGTCTGTGGCTGGTGTAACCACTGTGTTCCCGGTGCTGAGCCGGCACAATGTATTTCCATATGTAGAGTCATTTTTCTTAGTTCTTTCTCAGTCCTCAGGTATGAGCTGGAACTATACTTATTAGTTAACTTACAAATCACTTTCTCCTGTATCATCCCTGACATGTCAGTCCTCACTCCAAGTCAGAATATGATTCTTTTATTCTTCTACTTGGATTTTACACCTTATTTCTATAATCATTGCATTATGCCTTACTACAGTAAATCAATTCATTTTAGCAATAAATATAAGCTCTGTACAGAGCTGAGACTTTACATTTTATTCTGAGTTTGTGTTGGTAATTTTTTAACATGATTTTTATCAGAAAGAAATAGGTTTAGAGGAAAAATAATGTCTCATTCGCTTCACTTTTCAGGGACTGCAAAGTCAAATGTCTACCGGGATGCACCAGGTAACGTGAATGCATCAAGCCAGAGTGATGTGACGGTGGCCACTGGGGAGGACAGGCTGTGTCCAGGTTAGTGGCTCCCCTTCAAGCTCAGAAAATTCTTGCAAAGTGGAATATGCAGCCAATGTTCGTATATCTTCTAATATTCTGATTCTACAAGAAGTCTCATGATTCTAACGTTGGCTCCAGATTTCAGAAAATTAAACTATGACCAAACTATATAATGCCAGTGGCCCAACAACCACACTAGTTTTCACTTTTTTGATTTAGTAAAAGTATTCAATTATGATTAAAGACATAAATCATCAACAACAAAGCAATTGGGTATTGATAAAACCAATACTCCTGGTAGGCAGGATTCAAGGCAAAATTTAGAAAGCTAAGAATGAAGTGAAAGGAGATAGTTGAAGCAGCAGTAAGTAACAGAACACTGAGCCATGACGGGGCGGGGGTGGGGGGTGAAGGGGGATGGGTGTAAGAAAATGTTAGTCAACCAAATGGCTTCCATGCTGACTGCTTTATAATTTTTTATACAATCTCTTCCCCCAAAAAATACTTCTGTAAAAATCTACCCTTTCTCCTGTAGTTATGCTTTGCCATTTTTATTTCCATTTAATTAATTTATTTTTATCAACAATAAAAATTATATGTATTTATTATGTATTCATGTTGTTTAGAAATATGTATACACTGTAAAATGGTAAAATAAATCAAATTAGCATGGCCATTATCTTGCATCCTTAATTTCTGTGGTGACAATAGTTAAAAACTAGCGTTTTAGCAATTTTCAAATATACGTTGTTAACTACAGTCACCATGTTGTCCCTTAGATGCTTTGAATTTGTTCCTTCTACCCAAGTGAAGGTTTGCATCCTTTGACAAAACTTCCCCAACCCACACTTCCCCCCACACTGGCCTCTGGTAACCATCATTCCCGTTCTCTGTTTTAACGACTTCAACATTTTTAGATGCCACCTGTTAGTGAGAAACTGTGGAGTTAGTTCTTCTGTGCCTGGCTCATTTCACGTAACTTAATGTCCTCCAGGTTCATACGTGATTTTTAAATTATAAAATGTTAACATTGGATGACCCTGATTCATTTCTAGACACCCAGTAAAACAAACAGTGTTTAATCAAAAATGTTGTTGCCACATAAAATAACTGTCATGGAGTTAGACTAAAAAAATCAAAACAAAGCAAAATAAGAAACAACAATAACAAAAACCTTGTACTCTTTGGCTGTAGAAATTTGGAAAAAGAAATTATTTCCCTGTCTTTCAATGTACTACATATTTGGATCCTGAAGTGCTATTGCCAGGAGCAATGAAATTGTTAGTGTGGGGCGGTGCCTGTGGCTCAATGGAGTAGGGTGCTGGAGCCATATATCAGAGGTGGTGGGTTCAAACCCAGCAACAGCCAAAAACTGCAAAAAAAAAAAAAAGAAGAAAGAAAGAAAGAAAGAAATTGGTAGTGTAAGGAAGGAATAGTAGACCCAGGAAGAATTTCAATATTTTTTAGTCTCATTCATGATTAAATTTCTGGAAATAAATATTTATATTCTTGAAGTGTATGGGAATAGATTGAAAGACTCACTTCTTACAATGTAATATTTGCAAATTTGAAGACATATTTATATAAATGCAAGATCTAAATTATGGACAAGATCTATATTTTTATCTAGGTCACCAAATATATTTTCAACATAAAAAACAGCATAAAAATCCTGGGGTCCTTTAATATATTATCATCAATTAAGGTTTTTTCATCATAGACATACCTTTATCCATTTAGAAATCACAATTAAAATAAGTGTAATTTCTAATATTTAACCTATTTAAAATAAACCCTAAATTCTATATATTTGATTACCTTAAAAATATATGTTTAGTGAAAATTCCACCAAAGAATGATGTACATATTGGCCTACAGGAGAAAGAACTAGCTATTCATCTGTTCCTGGCTGCAATTTTAAGGTTAATCCAAAAGTAATTCAATTTCCATTGCTGTCTTTTCAGGATTTGAGCTCATTGTTGGATGTCACACATAATTTTTCCTGTTAGAATTTATGTGACCACTTTTTTTTTTTTTAGTATCCCTATAAAATGCAAGTGTAAATGTGATTCCACAATAAATTAATTGATATTTTTGAGCGGAAAATAAAAGATGAACAGTGGTATTAGCTGTGGGAATAGAGAAAAACATTTCAGTCTTTCATGACATATATAGAGATTATGAGTAATCTCTGAAGAGAATTTAAGCCTTTTTCCAGGGGGATTTTAGATCCCTTAAAAATTAAATGAAAAGAATTAGAGTAACAGTAGTAGGTTTCATCAGCTTCTTCAATTCACGGTGCTGTGTTTGTTTGCAATTTCTCTAAAACTTAACGATCCCCCCTCCCAACTTTGGAAATGTGGTGTTTACTTGTTGACATTGAAGGTGGCAGACTGGGCAGCCTGTTATCAGCTCAGCTTTTGCATAGCTAGCGAGTGTTTGTGACTTCCCCAAGAGAACACAGAGACCAAACATTTTAGCACACACGGTTCATGTTCATTTCTACTACTAGCATATGCAAGTATCCACATACAAAAACACACACATAAAATGCAATGCAAAAATGAATTAGTAATTTAGCTGCACACAGCCATTCATGATCTTCTCGGATAGTAGGTATGTGCAGATATAGGATAGGGTTTGAAGCTAACATAGGAGAACATAGGAAAAAAGAAAATAAGACATATAGACAGATATGGGAGGTCTGGTAAGACTAATGTGTCCCCAAGGCAAGCAGAAGAAAGTGGGAACATACAAAAAAAGTATTGCAGCATCTGAGTTCATTCATTTTCTCTATGTGTATACCTACCA
Organism: Galagoides demidoff; assembly: GCA_963574575.1. Taxonomy (NCBI): domain Eukaryota; kingdom Metazoa; phylum Chordata; class Mammalia; order Primates; family Galagidae; genus Galagoides; species Galagoides demidoff. The sequence goes on from CAUYQV010078802.1 coordinate 23,841, forward strand.
GAAATATGGACACTGATGAACACAGACAGACATATATTATAGAATATAAATACACAAACACATCACCATTACTGATCTCACTGTGGAATACGAGGCACACTAGCGCTTTGTGATTTTCTGAGTATTATGTGGGGTTGAAAATATTCACATAACAGTCAGATGGTGCATTATAATCTGTGTTGCCCATAGATTATTATTTGCAGTTTTCAGGAACATCTGTCATGCAGATGGCTATGTTCTGTATCCATGACCATTTCAATAAGTCTCAGAAACATAAATTTATTTTTTCTTTTTCTGAATAGTATTTTTGCATGGGATGGTGATCAGCTTGGGCAGCTTCCTGGGGATCATTTGCCTAGTTAACTTCTGGCTTTTTCCACAAACAATTTTACATGGCTATGGGAAAGTACATAGAATACCTAGGCAAATTCAGAGGTATAAGTTAAAGAAAATCATAACCCAAAAAACTAAATATTTTAATAAAATGCCAATGGTAAGAAAAAATAGAAAGTGAATATAAAAAGAGAGTAGTTTTTGTTTTAAGTCAATCCCCCAAATATCAGCAATTCTCCGAAAGAGAACATTTGTCTTCACTAATCTTGCCACACTGCCCGCAGAACCATTATATCCACTACTTCATGTAAATACAGTTGATTATCTTATTTCTTGTGGTAGTTGTGTATTTTTGCAAGAGTAATATTTTTAATAGAACATAAATATTCAGCTCGGCGCCTGTGGCTCAAGCGGCTAAGGCGCCAGCCACATACACCTAAGGTGGCGGGTTCAAATCCCCAGCCCGGGCCTGCCAAACAACAATGCAACCAAAAAATGGCCGGGCGTTGTGGCGGGGGTCTGTGGTCCCAGCTACTTGGAAAGCGGAGGCAGGAGACTCGCTTGAGCCTAGGAGTTGGAGGTTGCTATGAGCTGTGATGCCATGGCACTCTACCCAGGGGGAACAGCTTGAGGCTCCGTCTCAAAAAAAAAAAGAACATAAATATTCAAAATGTGAGACATTTTTCTATTATTTCACATGAAATTTATAGGATTCTTTTTTTTTTTTTTGAGACAGAGAGCCTCAAGCTATTCCTCTGGGTACAGTGCCATGGCATCACAGGTCACAACAACCTCCTACTCCTGGGCTCAAGCGAGTCTCCTGCCTCTGCCTCACAAGTAGGTGGGACAACAGGCACCTGCCACAACGCCTGGCTATTTTTTGGTTGCAGCCATCATTGTTGGTTGGCAGGCCCAGGCTGGATTCGAACCGGCCATCTTAGGCGTATGTGGCTGGCGCCTTAGCCATTTGAGTCACAGGCGCAGAGCCAGGATTCTTAATAATATGTCATTGCTGCTAACATGCACAGTCTCTGCCAAAGGAATAACTATCCTCTGCCCTTAAAATAGCAGTCAACATCCATAATCAACGAGGAGATGGTTGTCAAGAGATATCATACAGTTTGTACCAAATATAGTTCACATAAAGCAGTGACCATGGACAAGAACGGGCACACTGATTAGTGAATACTGGCTGCTAGGAGAGATACAGGGTTCGGCTCCTATAAGCGTCTGGTTACAACTTATTTTGCAGGGTCCTACAAGCCTCTGGTTTTCATCAACTGATATATAACCTTGTTTCAGGTATTTCTGTGTAGAGACATCTTATTTATGATATATTTTTGATACATGCCCATTTTCCTAACAGTCTGGATGAAAACTATCTAACAAATCAGGCACATGGGGTCTTCTTGTTCTTAGACCACTAGACAGTGTATTAGCACTATCCTTAGAGGCTATTTTAAACGGGGACATCACCAGTGAAAAGCAGAAATGTTCACTGTATGGCACTAAATAGACCAAAAAAAAAAAAAAAAAAGCAAACAAATAACAAAACCTTACTCGTTTACAGGAAGAGAGGAGAAACCAAGCGACAGACTGTAAGCGTGTTGGACCTCAGGTAGAAATTATGGTGGCAAACTTTTCACCACTCTAAGCATGT
>CAUYQV010078806.1:0-10343 GCA_963574575.1 Galagoides demidoff
CTATCCCCCTGGGTAGAGTGCCATGGCATCACAGCTCATAGCAACCTCCAACTCCTGGGCTCGAGTGAGTCTCCTGCCTCCGCCTCCCAAGTAGCTGGGACCACAGGCGCCCGCCACAACGCCTGGCCATTTTTTGGTTGCAGCCATCATTGTTGTTTGGCGGGCCGGGCTGGGGATTCGATCCCACCACCTTAGGTGTACATGGCTGGCGCCTTAGCCGATTGAGCCACAGGTGCCGAGCCTATCTCTTTCTTTTTAATGGCTTTGTACTATCACATTGTATTAATCTACCAAGTATATTTAATGATTTCCCTTTACATTGGTATTAAGCTTCTAATTTTCTAACCATTACATACAAAATCTTCATGAATCTCTTTTAAATATTTCCTACACACACACAGAAGTTTTTATTTTGTATAGCTTCTTGAAATATCTTTCTTTATCAGACTTTTTCCTTTGTCCCTTCAACTCTTAGCACAGTGTTTTCTACACAAGGTGTGTTTTGACAAAATTTACTCAATTACTACTTCCCTGGACCATTCTAGGAGGAGCCATCACGGAGGAGATGACAAATTAGAAGCATCAAGATTTCCTTGAATAAGTGCCCACCTTTGCCACCTTTATTCAACATAGTACTAGAAGTCCTAGGCAGAGCAATTAGGCAAGAAAAAGAAATAAAAGGCATCCAATCTGGAAAGGAAAGAGTTATGTTGCTTCTTTCTTTTTGTAGGTGACATTATTTTATATATACAAAAGCCCAAAGACTCCACCAAAAAATTAGAACTAATAAATGAATTCATTAGCCCAAGAATATGGGGAGAGGGGAGGAGGGGAGGATGGGTGGAGGGAAGGGTAATTGGTACAACCACACCTATGGTGCATCTTACAAGGGTACATGTGAAACTTACCTAAATGTAGAATATAAATGTCTTAACACAATAACTAAGAAAATGTCATGAAAGTTATGTTAACCAGTTTGATGAAAATATTTCAAATTATATATAAAACCAGCACATTGTACCCCATGACTGCATTAATGTACACAGTGATGATTTAATAAAAATAAAATAAATGAATTCAGTAAAATGGCAGGATACAAAATCAATATTACAAAAATCAGTTGCCATTTCTATACACTAACAATGAACTATTCAAAAAGAAATTAAGAAAATGATTTCATTTATAATAGCTTCAAAAAAATTAAATACTCAGAATAAGTTTGATCAAAGTGGTGTAAGAGCTATACAGTGAAAACTACAAGACATTGATAAAAGAAATTATAGAAGACACAAATAAATGGAAAATATTCATCTTCATAAATTAGAAGAATTCATATTGTTAAAATGTTCATTCTACCCAAAGCAATCTACAGATTCAATGCATTTGTTATCAAAACTCCAATGGCATTTTTCATAGAAATAGAAAAAACAATTCTAAAATTTGTATGGAACTACAAAAGACTCTAGATAGCCAAAGCAATCTTGAAAAGGAGTCAAGCTGTAAGCATCACCTTTACTGATTTCAAACTATATGTATCACAAAACTATAATGGTCAAGACGGTATGATACTAGCATGAAAACATGCACATAGAACAACAAAGTGGAGTTGAGAGCCCAGTTCAATGTCCATATATGGTCAACTAAACTTTGACAAGGATGCCAAGAACGCACAGTGCTTAAAGGAAAGTCTTTTCAATAAATGATATCAGGAAAACTGGATATCCACAAGCAAGAGAATAAAATTGGACCCTTATCATATACCACATATAAAATTTAATTAAAATTACAGTAAATATTTACATGTAAAATCCGAAACCATAGAACTCCTAGAAGTACAGGGGAAAATCGTCTTAACATCAGTCTTGACAATGCTTTTTTTGGCTAAGACGCCAAAAGCACAGGTCATCAAGTACAAATAAACAAGTGGAACTATATCAAACTAAAAAGCTTCTGCATAGTAAAGGCAACGATCAACAAATTAAAAGGGCTACATTTGGCATGGGAGAAAATATTTGCAAATAATTTATCTGATAGGGGGTTAATATCCAAAGTACACGAGGAACTCACACAACTTAATAGCAAAAAAGAAAGAAAGAAAGATAACTTGATTTAAAAGGGGGGCAAAGATAGGAATAGATATTTTGCAAACATATAAAATGGCCAGCAAATACATGAAAGGTGCTCCATATCACTAATCATCAGGGAAATACAAATCAAAACCACAATGAGATATCACCTCCTACCTGTTAGAATGGCTGAGATAACAAGAGATAACAAGTGTTGGCAAGGGTATGGAGAAAAGGAAACTTTTGTATAGTGTTGGTGGGGATGTAAATTGGTACAACCATTTAAAAAAGTATGAAAGTTCCTCAAAAAATTAAAAACAGACATACCACGTGATCTAGCAATCTCACTTCTTGGTATAGAGTCAAAAGAAATGACCTCAGTATCTTGAAGAGATATTGGCACCTCCATATACATTGAAGCTTTATTCACAATAGCCAAGATAATGGAAACAACCTAACTTTAGGCATTCAGATGAATGCCTAAAGAAAATGGAGTGCATATGTACCTGCGCGCACACACATGTATGCACTCACAATGGAATATTATTCCACTATAAAAAAAGGAAATCCTGCCATTTATGACAATATGAATGAAACTGAAAGACACATTATGCTAAGAAAAATAAATTGAACACAAAAAGACAAATACTGTATAATTCTACTTACTCAGAAAATCTAGAATACTGAGCTTAACAGATGCAGAGAGTACAGCAGTGGTGACCACAGCTGAGAGGTGGGAGAAATGGGGAGATGTTGGTCAAAAGATATACATTTTTAGTTGTAAGATGGGCAAATTCTGGGGGTCTAAGGTACAGCATGGGTGGTAAGGGATATATTCGTTAATCTGATGGTGGTACTCTTTACACAATGTATGTGTATAATAAATCATCATATTGTTTACCCTGAATATGTAAAAATCTTTGTTTTTTTTTTATTTATTTTATTTTATTTTTTGCAGTTTTGGGTGGGGGCTGGGTTTGAACCCACCACTTCCAGCATATGGGGTTGGTGCCCTACTCCTTTGAGCCACAGGCACCACCCTAAAAATCTTTATTTGTTAATTAAATCATTTAAAATTAAGAAATAAACATGTATATGTTTTAGTTAAAACATTTTTAAAAAACATTTAAGGATGGCGCCTGTGGCTCAGCAGGTAGGGCACTGGCCCCATATACCAACGGTGGTGGGTTCAAACCTGGCCCGGCCAAACTGCAACAAAAAAATAGCCAGGCATTATGGCAGGTGCCTGTAGTCATAGCTACTTGGGAGGCTGAGGCAAGAGAATCACCTAAGCCCAAGAGCTGGAGGTTGCTGTGAGCTATGATGTCACGCACTCTACCAAGGGCAACAAAGTGAGTGTCTCTAAAAAGAAAAAAAGAAACATTTAAGATGTTAAATGTTTTTTAAGAAAAATCCCTTGAACGTTCTGCAAAACTTTCTTTTACATTTCAATGCCACTGAATTCTTACATCTTAAATCAATAAATAATAATTAAAAGTTCTAATTCTATTTTATAGATTTAGGTGATAATTTACTCTAGTTTACTAAAAGGCCACTTTTGAGCTTTCTTACCAACAATTTGGCAATTTTAATATGTGCTCATTATTAATAAAAATCTGTGCTTTAAGGAACAAATGTTTAAACTGGCGTTTGAAAGGGTCCCCAAGGAACTGCTGTGGATAGCTACTGACGTGAAGAAAACCCAACATTTACCATTAAAATCATCATCTGCATATCCACAGGGGCTCTTCCTGAAGGCTGCTGGGAGATTTCTGCTCCAGCTGTGTAGGTAACAGCAGGGAAGATGCCTCCCCCGCACTCCCAGGCCCACCCCTGTCTGATGTGGATGCCCGTAAATGACAAATGGGCTCAGTTGGCTTGTTTATGTTGACTGGGATGGGGCGATGTGCCCTATCACCTAATAAAATGCTTATTAAATGTGCTCTCTTTGTCATTTAATAATTAAGAAGAACTATGTACTTACAGAATATGAATAGAACTTCAAAAGCATTCAGCATTCACCAACCAAATTTTTGTCAAAAGCCTACAGGGTCAGTCACTGATGGCTGTGAAAAGACAAGATCAAGTATGTACTTGGGGGAATTTGTGATTTGTGAACTTGGAGGACAAGAGGAACTTCTGCATATTTAAGAAAGCAGAAACTAGCACAGAAGTTCAAACTTGGGGAAAAAATGAATACATAAGTAGTATGTGTAGCTTATAGTGGCTACGACTCCCAATAAGAAATACATTTTAAGTCATGACCCAATGCAGATACATATACATTCATACACGCACACACAGAGAGACAGCAGAAATGAAAGTTTCTTAAAATAATACCCTTATTACATGATATTTTCTATCCATTTAATTTCAATGTTTTAATGAGGTTTGTGACTCACTAAACTGATTTCAGAATTCACTGATTGATGTTCTGTTGATAGTAGCTATCCACTAAACTTAGCAAAACAACTTCATGAATAAAGGGACACCCTGGCCAGCACTCTTGGTGGCTGAGACAAGTGGATTGCCTAAGCTGAGGAGCTCCAGACCAGCCTGAGTAAGATCAAGAGAGACCTGGTCTCTAAAAATAGCTGGGCATTGTGGCAGGTGCCTGTAGTCCCAGTTCCGTGGGAAGCTGAGGCAGAAGGATAACCTGAACTCAAGAGTGTGAGGTTACTGTGAGCTATGATGCTATGCCACTCTACTGAGGGGTGACAAAATAAGACTTTGTCTCAAAAAAAAAAAAAAAAGGAAACCTGCGCACATACTTGTCATATAACTCAAACTGTAGAGTCATAAAGAGCAGGGTTTTAGTCCCAAGTCTATCACTTACTAGTGTATAAACTGGGGAAGGTATTTAAGTTTTAGGAGCCCTAGTTTCTCCATCTGTATAAGGGGGATAATAATGGTATCTATCATATAATAAACCCTTCAAATGATAACCACCATCACCAATACCAAGAAGATAATGACAATGATGATATCCTCACTCGTCTTAAAAATACCCCAGAAGGCTTGGTGCCCAAAGCTTAATAGGTTAGGGCACCGGCCACACGCACTGGGGCTGATGGGTTCAAACTTGGCCCAGGCCTGCTAAACAAAAATGACAACTACAAAAAAATATATACATATAGCTGGGTGTTTCTGCCGGTGCCTGTACTGGGTGCCTGCGGGTCCCAGCTACTTGGGAGGCTGAGGCAAAAGAATTGCTTAAACCCAAGAGTTTGAGGTTGCTGTGTGCTGTGACACCACGGCACTCTACCAAGGGCCACATAGTGAGACTTTGTCTCAAAAAGAAAAAAAAGTACCCCACCCAGAAATAAAACCATGACCCTGTGAAGAACAGGCCTTCAAAGGGCAAGAACCTTCTGTGTAGGCCACATGCCATTTATGAATTGCATAGTCATCCAAATAAAGGTTTCCTAGAAAAATAATGGTCATATTTTCCAAATCCCAAAATGTACAATTTCATTAGATAATGCTAAAACAAATAGCATTTCACAGCAACACTATTCACAACAGATGACTAGATAAACAAATATATTGATACAATGGAATAGTAGTCAGCCATAAAAGGAAGTGAATACAGATACTCGTCACAAATGGGTTAACCTTCAACTCACTATGCTCAGAAGCAAAAGCATCCAGACACAAAGGTCATATGTATGAGTTCATGTATATGAACTCTCTAGAAGAGAGAAATCTCTCTCTCTACATATATATATATATATATATATATATTTTTTTTTTTTTTTTTTTTTTGAGACAGAGTCTCACTTTGTCACCCTGGGCAGAGTGCCCTGGTGTTATAGCTAGAGACAGAATGCAGACTGGTGGTTACCTGGATTTGAGGGGAGTGTTAGGGAAGAAATAATAATTTTATTTTATTTTGACAGAGAGATAGAGATAAAAGGGTATGGCATGTGAAAAGAAGTAGGCTTGGGCAGTGGCTGTGGCTCAACAAAGTAGGGCGCCGGCCCCATATGCCAGAGGTGGCAGGTTCAAACCCACCCCGGCCAAAAACTGTAAAAAAAAAAAAAAAGAAAGAAAGAAAGAAAAGAAAGAAAAAAGAAGTAGGCTCATATGCCTTGAGGATAAGGAGTTTGGAGTTTTCACAGGGAGAAAGGGAAAGGAAAAAAAGTGTTGCCAGTGTTGTGAAGCTGGGTCTGTTTTTCCCTTTTTCCATCCCCGCCCCCTTCTCTGTGAGACTGTCTTCTCAGACTTCTCAGAATGTCATCTGGCAGGAACTGGGGGAGAATTATGCTCCCACCATCTTCTACGTTCTTTTCAAGATACAGTGTCATCATTATGCCGTTATTCTTAAAAGATTGGTACAGTCCAAAGACACTGAAGTCTGTCAATGACATTCTAGCCAAAGAATCAGATGCTCTTCAAGAAACAGAAAGAGGGTGGCACCTGTGGCTCAAGGAGTAGGGCACTGGGCCAGAGGTAGTGGGTTCAAACCTGGCCCCAGTCAAAAACTGAAGAAAGAAAGAAAGAAAGAAAGAAAAGAAAGAAAGAAAGAGAAAGAAAGAGAAAGAAAAGAAAGAAAGAAAGAAAGAAAGAAAGAAAGAAAGAAAGAAAGAAAGAAAGAAAGAAAGAAAGAAAGAAAGAAAGAAAGGAGAGAAGGAGGGAGGAAGGGAAGGAGAGAGAAAGAGAAGGCATCATCTAAAGAAATCAGTGTATTTGACAACACAGAAATCTCCAGCAAGGCCCTTACAAATAGGAGACAGAACACCACATCAGGCCTGAAATCAAACACAGAGTACAAACCTAAAGCAGTAAAGTCAAGAAGACTAAACTGTCTCATTTATTTCTATCATTTCAGTAGATTTAGGGGTATACATGGTCTTTGGTTACATAGAAGAATTATATCGTGGTGATGTCTGGGTTTTCAGTGTACTTATCACCTAACAGTGTCCACTGCACCAGACAGGTAGTTTTTAAACTATTTCTTCATATTTTTACTCATTATATCTTGAGATGATACCTATAACAAGAAAATTGCTGTCACAGGAGCAAGACTATTTCAACAAGTTGTATTGTTGAAACCACAGGGGGTTTTGGTCAAGGTCCAGTTGCTTGTCACACAAAACTCCAATTATTGAGACAATGAGGGTTGCCAAGGAATAAAGAAATTTTTAACATGGCAGAGATCTTGTCAGGAGAACAGGAGAAGCTGCCCTAATGTGTCTCCCTGGAATAAGGGATATCACGGGCTTTTAAAGGAGGGGCCACTTGCCTCCGGGCAGGTCTGTGGTTCTTCTCACAAGGGGGTATATGCACTGGGGGCAGGTTGTGAGGGATGTAAATCTTGGTTAGGGAGGTCTGTCCTGGAGCCTTCAAAATCTCAACTGCTTTGTCTCATGGAAAACCCTTCATTTCAGGCCCTTTGTGGTGGCTCTTTGCCTATAATTCCAGTACTATGCGAGGCTGAGCTGAGAGGATCCCTTAAAGTGAAGAGTTTCAGTCCATTATTTCTGAGAACTCAAGGGTCAAGTAGTTAAGGGACAGGATCATAAAAAACTTATAGGTTCATGGAACCAGGTATAGTTGAAGGAAAAAAGGGGAGACAGAGATTAAAAGAAAACAAAACAAAATTTAACAGGAGCAATGTGACATCTTATGTTTAGGTTTTTTTTAAAGTATTGAGTGAAGTAAATCTGGCTTAGGAACTATATATTTCTACTCTAAAGGATGTGAGGTTTCACTTAAATAACTGCTGTGTGGCTTCTTTAACAACAACAACAAAAAGGAACAGTAGATTTCATTGACAGAAGGGGAGTCTATGACCAGGAAAAGGGAGGTAAAAGTTGTAATCGTGCCATATCTTAAGAGAGACACAGATCCATTGTAACATGGTAAAAGAATACATAGGTTGGCCAGGTTCTAGGCAAAATATTCCACGAAAACTTCCCAGGGAAGAGAAAATAATAATAATAAAAAAAAAAAACATGATACAAAGAAGATTAGGGATTATGTTTTAAATACTCAAATACCTTCGTATTTGCATATGGTCAAAACAACCTAAAACAACTGTAGAATAAATATACATCATTTTGTATAAAAATCCTAATGCACACTGAAGTTTGAAAACCTAGAAGGAAGGAACAAAAGCCCACTCTATGCAACTGAGTGGGCTGCCAATCTTGAAAATTACCAAACCCTAAAAGTTAGAGAGAGGTTGTATTAGTGTCCTACAGCATCTGCCATCAAGTATCATAAATTGGGTGATTAAAACAACTCAAATTTATTCTCCCACATTTGCAGACACTCAGAGTCTAAAATCAAGATGTCAACAGAGCTATGTTCTCTCTTTAGGTAGAATTCTGCCTTGCCTGTTCCTTGCTTCTGGTGGTAGCCGTCAATCTTTGGTATTCTGTCTCTACTGTCACATGGGGGTCTCCTTCTGTGCCTCTGTCCTCATATGGCATTCTGCTTTTCTTAAAACAATACCAGTCATCCTGTAGTCCCCACTACTTGGGAGGCTGAGGAAGAAGGATCTCCTGAACCCAGGAGTTTGAGGTTGCTGTGAGCTGCCACCACGGTGCTCTAGCTCATGCATCAGAGTGAGACTGTCTCAAAAAAAAAGGACACCAATCATATTAGATTAGTGTCCACTCTAATTAATAACCCCTTTTAACTTGATTCTATCTACAAAGATCCTATTTCCAAATCAAGTCACTTTCACAGGTACTAAAAACTAGGACTTACACACATCCTTTGGGAGTACACAATTCAACCCATAACAGAGGTGTATGTAGACTAGATTCCAAACACACAGCAAGGTTTTCACCATTAGTTATAATAGTAAGTCTCTACAACATCAATATATGCTGATAGGGGTGGCTCCTATGGCTCAGTGAGTAGGGCATTGGCCCCATATACCAAGGGTGCCAGGTTCAAACCCAGTCCCAGCCAAACTGTAACAAAAAATAGCCAGGCGTTGTGGTGGGTGCCTGTAGTCCCAGCTACTTGGGAGGCTGAGGCAGGAGAATCATCTAAGCCCAAGAGTTAGAGATTGCTGTGAGCTGTGATGCCACTGCACTCTACCGAGGGTGAGAGACTCTGTCTCTAAAAGAAAAAAATACACACACACACACACACATATATGCTGATAGGTTTGTTGATAGGATCATTAATGTTTGCCAGATTTCAATCTATATTTTCCTTGTTCTAACTCCCACTTACACTGTATGAAACTTAAAACTTTAGAATCATTTGGGAAAGAACTTGACCAGCTGATTTTTGTCTTTCTAAGTTGACCATTTTCCATAGTGACCCCACTGACCAACTTCACTCTTCTGCCCGCAGGCACTTCTAGGGAGGTCAAGTTCTAAAGCCACCCAGTAAGTATATGCAGGTGCCATGAGACTATCTTGTCCTCACTACTTAATAGCAAGGGGCTTCAGTCTCCTCATATATAAAATGGAGAGAATAATAGCACCCCAACCTCATAAGTTAACTAACAGTAGCAAAAACCACACCCAAAACAAATGCTGGCCTCTTAAAAATGTTGAGCAAATGGCAGCCAGGCTTGAACAGTGATTCACACATATAACCCTAGCACTTTGGGCGGCTGAGGCAGGAAGATCCCTTGAGGCCAGGTTGTCAAGGCCAGCCTGGGCAACAAAATGAGACCCCCATCTCTACAAAAATTCTTAAAGTTAAAATTGAAAGAATGAACATTGAAAGCTCTCTCATGTACAAGGGGATTTGGTAAATTTCATGGTGAGTTTTATAGTGAGTTTAAGTGAATTCTTACTTACACATAAGCAGTTAGGGTGCTGCATAATTGGTCCCATCTACTTTGCAAAGCAGAGTTTCCCATTCACAGATGCATGTAAACAGAGGCTACATCCATCTGTCAGGAATGCTATGCTACAAGGTGTTAGCTCTCATTAAATGTAGGGTGATAACACCTATTTCACAGGATTATATTGTCAAGATTTTTTGTTGTTGTTGCTGTTGAGACAGAGTCTCACTTTGTCACCTCAGTAGAGTGTGTAGCATCATAGCTCACAGCAACCTCAAACTCTTGGGCTCAAGTGATTCTCTTGTCTCAGCTCCCAAGTATCTAGGACTACAGGCGCCTACCACAACACTCAGCTATTTTTTAGAGACAGGGTCTGGCACTTGCTCAGGCTGGTCTTGAACCTGTGAACTCAGGCAATCCACCTGCCTCGGCCTCCCAGAGTGCTAGTAAAAGGGCCAGAAGAGCACCATTTTGTCATTTACTGCATAAGCTCTGTTAAACCGCAGGGCCACTCCCTG
>CAUYQV010078807.1:0-19486 GCA_963574575.1 Galagoides demidoff
GGCGGGTGCCTGTGGTCCCAGCTGCTTGGGAGGCTGAGGCAGGAGACTCGCTTGAGCCCAGGAGTTGGAGGTTGCTATGAGCTGTGATGCCATGGCACTCTACCCAGGGGGATAGCTTGAGGCTCCGTCTCAAAAAAAAAGAAGTTAAAAGTCTACTACCAATAAAAAAGGAACATAGAGGCTCGGAGCCTGTAGCTCAGCAGCTAGGGTGCCAACCGCATACACCATGGCTGGTGGGTTTAAACCCAGCCTGGGCCTGCCAAACAACAATGACAACTACAACAAAAAAATAGCTGGACGTTGTAGCAGGCACCCTATAGTTCAGCTACTTGGGAGAATTGAGCCAAGAGAATCACTTAAGCCCGAGAGTTTGAGTTTGCTGTGAGCTGTGACAGCACAGCACTCTACCCAGGGCAACATAGTGAGACTCTTAGAATATGAAAAAGGTGGCCATTGAAATTGATGAGAAAAAGATGGGATATTGCAAAAGTGATTTGGAATAATTGGATAGCAATATGGCAAGTAACAAAGGTAAATTGCTAGCCTAGACCTAAGTAAATTCGAAATGGATCAAAGATGAAATTTATATTATAAGGCTGGATGCAGTGGCTCACGGCTATAATCCTAGCAGTCTGGGAGGACAAGTTGGGAGGATCGCCTGAGCTGAGGAGTCCAAGACCAAGTGAGCAAGGGTGAGATCCCATCTCTAAAAGTAGAAAAACTAGCCAGGTGCTATGGTGGGCACCTATATATCCCAGCTACTTGAGAGGCTAAGCAAGAGGAATTATTTGAACCCAGGAGTTTGAGGTTCCTTAAGCTATGACGAGGCCAGGGCAAGAGAGTGAGACTCTGTCTCAAAAAAAAAATTTAATTAATTAATATATACACATACATTTATATCATAAAACAGTACTATAAGAAAACATTAAAAAGAGATTTTATTTTCACTGTTCAGAGCAGGGTTGACAATATTTTCTTTTAAAGGATAGATAATAAAAATTTCAGGCTTTGAAGGTCTTACATTCCCTGTTGCAACTTACTCAAATCTCCCTTTGTAGCCCAAAATTGAACTAGCTTTGTTTTAGTTAAATTTATTAACAAAAACAAGCAGTAGGCTGAATTTGATCCACAGACATAATTTGCTGTTTCCTAATATTAGAGGAAGGTGTCCTTAAGTTTACTATCCAACATAGAGCAAGCCAATAGTAGATTTAAAAATTTCTGCATGGAAAAAAGTGCCATTGAATGCAAAGATAAATGAAAAACTGGAGAAATTATATATATATTTGGGGAGAGAGGTGTATGTGTATTCAAATCACAAAAGGACTGGTTATATTATCTAATGTAAAGAGTTCCTAAAATTCAACATGGATCAAAAAATAATCAAGGTATAGAAAAAGAAACTTTGACATGAAAGTACTTAACTTCCTTAATGATAAGACAAATTCAAAGTAAAACTACAGGTAATACTCTCATTGGTAAATGACTGGTTTAATAGCCACCAGTGACTTGGTACTGCCTTCATGGAAATCAATTTATAGAAGTTTCAATTGGAAATGATTCACCACTTCCATTCTTAGGTATTTATTCCATAGAACTATAAGAGAATATTTATTAGAAATATTTACTTAGAAAATCGCGAGAAATTCTGAATAACTTAAATGTTCATCAGTAGAAACCTGATTAAAATATGGCACACTTGGGCAGCGCTTGTGGCTCAAAGGAGTGGGGTGCCGGCCCCATATGCTGGAGGTAGCGGGTTTAAACCCAGCCCCAGCCAAAAACTGCAAAAAAAAAAAAAATACATATATATATACACACACACACACATATGGCACACTGGGGGCGGCACCCATGGCTCAAAGGAGTAGGGCGCCAGTCCCATTTGCTAGAGATGGTGGATTCAAACTGGCCCCAGCCAAAAACTGCCCCCCCCAAAAAAAAATACATATATGGATATGGCACACTGAAAGATCATTATAATGGCTACATAATGTCTATTGTTTGGACATTATAATGTCTAATGTTTGGACATTGTACAGCCATTTAAAAGAATGAGGTATTGCTGTGCAGTGGTCTCTAAGATACATCGTTGTGTGAAAACATCTAAATCATTACTGTTTACTAGCTGTATAAAATAAATATATATGCTGTGTTCGCTTCAGTAGCACATACACTAAAATTGGAATGATACAGAGAAGATAAGCCTGGCTCCTGCACAAGGTTGACACGCAAATTCATGAAGCATTCGAAAACACAAAAGGAAAATATATGCTGATACAGGTCTACAATATCTCTAGGGAAAAAACTCAAACAAAGGAGGACTTAGGTAGCTTTAAACTAGTCGCTCAGAACTGGTTACTAATGAGAACTGTACTGTCCTATTCTAGGATAAATCGCCTGAGTGGTACATTGAGAATGTAAAATTAGCTGGTTTTCATTTAAAAATGAATCTTTAGCCAATCATTGTGGTTCACACCTGTAATCCTAGCACTCTGGGAAGCTGAGGCAGGTGGATTGCTTGAGCTCAGGATTTCAAGACCAGCCTGAGCAAGAGCGAGACCATTTTGCTATATTTCTAGCCAAAGAGAAAAGAAACTAACTAAAAGAGAAAATTTGTTTTTCTCTTCTATGTATTTCAGTTTCTCAGGGTACAGAAGGCCGTGTCTTAGCAACTACTTCAGGAGCTGGTGTTTTTAAGATGGGACGATTTCAGGTATGATGGTCACTTTTCTTTGCCTTTATTCCCTATTCGGGGGCGGGGGGAGTTATATGATATTACCTATTTGGGACATAATTGCTAAATCAATGATATAGTTCTTTTACATAGTACTTTTATAGCTTGTTTTACCATTTTCCCCTAATTATAATATGTAATAATTTTTTTGATAATATGTAATAATTAAAGAAAATGTAAAATACTTAGAATAGTAGAGAAACATATAGTTGTACTATCTACCCACCCTCCTCCCGAGATTACTTTTTTTGATATATCACCTTCCACTCCTTATTCTATGCACAGGTGTGTATCTAAAACTGACCACAATTTCTCCTGCTCTGAATATTTTGTAGCTTTTTCCCCCATCTATTAGTTTTATCTAACCATTGTCCTATTCCTGCTCATTTAGGTTGCATCCAATCCAATATCATAAGTAAAGTAACAGTAAACATCTTTGTGTATAAAAGCATTTCTGTGATTAGGATGATTTTTAGGAGTCATCATCAAGTCATACTGTATGACTTTGTTCATTTTCTGTTTTCACAACTTTTTTCAGATTATTTTTCTGATAGCCCTTGGGGTTGGGGATAGTAGATGATATTTTTCTTATTCATAAAATCAAGCTTCTGAGAGTTTATAGTTGGACTTCTGGGAGTTTGTATTGGTAATACATGAACAAGGGTCTGTAACCTCCGTTAGTTACCAGATGTATTCATTCTTCAGGCTTAGCTGGCATTTAACAGGTATTGGATTTAATGTTTATAGTTTTTATATGGTTTTTGTGAATAAACAAAACTTGCATATGACATGAGATATGGAAGTAAATCATTTGCTTAATAAGCTTAGCCAGCTACTCAGTCTGCGTCTCAGTACAGTTATGTTCTCTATAATGGTTTATTTTCACAAAGATGGACTGCTCATTAGAAAATGAAATGATTCCTTTTATTTATATATGTATGTATGTATGTACAGGTTTTTTGTTTTGTTTTGGTTTGGTTTTTTTGTGGTGTTTGTCCATGATGGAAAACTTCAGTTTCATGTTAATTATTGTTATTTTGTTTGGTTTTATTTTATTTTTAGAGACAGGGTCCCACTCTGTCACTTAGGCTGGAGTGCAGTGGCATCCTCATAGCTCACTGCAACTTTTTAACACTTGGGCCTAAAGCAGTCTTCTAACCTTGGGCTTCCAGAGTCCTGGAATTTTATAGGCATGAGTACCCAGGCCCCCTAGAACTTTGGTTTTTAATCTCACTTTGTTTTTGTTTTCCATCAGGTTTCAGTTGCAATGGATGATGCCCAGAAAGAGGGTAAAAATAAGCCAGAAGATGCAAAGTCAGTTCACTTTGAATCTAGTACTTCAGAGTCCTCGGTGTTATCAAGTAGTAGTCCAGAGAGTACTGTGGTTAAGCCAGCGCCTAATGGGATAACCATTCATAGTATCTCTTCAGATGTGCCAGATAGTGCCCACAAAACTCCAGCCCCAGAGGCAAAGTCAGAAACTGGGCAGCCTACCAAGGTTGGACGTTTTCAGGTGTCAAGTACAGCAAATAAAGTGGGTCGTTTCTCTGTATCAAGAACTGAAGATAAGATTGCTGAGGCAAAAAAAGAGAGAACACTGACATCCCCTCCTTATGTGGATTTGGAACAAGCTATTCTTCCTGCTGTGATACCAAAGAAAGAAAAGCCTGAACTGTCAGAGCCCTCACATCTAAATGGGCCATCTTCTGATCTGGAGGCTGCCTTTCTAAGCAGAGATGTGGATGATGGTTCAGGTAGTCCACGCTCCCCTCATCAGCTGTGCTCAAAAAGCCTTCCTATCCAAACTCTAAGTCAAAGCCTTAGTAATTCGTTCAACTCCTCTTACATGAGTAGTGATAATGAGTCAGATATTGAAGATGAAGACTTAAAGTTAGAACTACGAAGACTACGAGAAAAGTAAGCATATTTTCTCCTTTGAAAGAAAAATGACAGATAATGTTTTAAGACCTAGATCTCAATCTCAGTGCCAGGATTAGTATTCTTTTCACTGCAGTGTGCTGATATCTTTCTTTTTGAAGGAGATATGCAAAAGCTAAAGTTCCTTGACTGTAGTTTCATTAGGTTCTCGTATACTGAGGACTACTTTGTATTGCTACTATAATATTATTTTTATTAATAGCACTTTTTATGACTTTTTCTTCAGGACAGAGTCTCATTATGTTGCCCTCAGTAGAGTGCCATGGCGTCACAGCTCACAGCAACCTCAAACTCTTGGGCTTAAGTTATTCTCTTGCCTCAGCCTCCAAAGTAGCTGGGACTACGGGTGCCCCACAACACCCATCTATTTTTTGTTGTTGTTGTAGTTGTCGTTGTTTGGCAAGCCCAGGCTGGGTTCGAACCCACCAGCTTTGGTGTATGTGGCTGATGCCCTGGCCGCTGAGCTATAGGCGCCGAGCCACTTTTTATTGCTATTAACCACTCTTGGCTATTTACTAGCCTACCAAATGCATCTGGTAATGGCACTGGAAAGTATCATTATGTTGGCACATTTTGTTAATTGTGTTTGGCAATTTGGATCAAAGTAGCAAATTCACATGTCTTGCACGTGGCCTCAAAAGTCAGGAGTTCTTTTTCCCCTAACACATTATCAATCATTTTTTGTTGGTTTAGGAGGTTGTTGGGATATGGCTTGGTTAATGGAGAGGTGAGTTGACAAGCTAGAATCTCATGGTGTAGTATATTCGGGTAAAATGTTTATTAATAACTAGAAAATATCTGAATACAGATTTAAGAGTATGTTATTCTTGTTTGAACAAAAAGGGTTATATTTGTTTATCTTTCATAGACATCTTAAAGAGATTCAGGACCTGCAGAGTCGCCAAAAACACGAAATTGAATCTTTGTATACCAAATTGGGCAAGGTTCCCCCTGCTGTCATCATTCCCCCAGCTGCTCCCCTTTCAGGGAGAAGAAGGCGACCCACAAAAAGCAAAGGCAGCAAATCTAGTCGCAGCAGTTCCTTGGGGAATAAAAGTCCCCAGCTTTCAGGTAAAAAGCCTTGGTTCAGGTCAGCCATGGCTATTTCATCTATCCCATCTTTTGTTTCTTTCTCCAACTATATATGTAATCTATTAAACACTTGTTGTTTTTGTTAAATTTCTGAGGCTTTCCTAATATTTCTGTTAAACATCAAAGGCTTTCCTGGCATCCTTGCTTCCTTGACTTCCCTTCTCCCCATATTTACTGTGCCTCTTTTTGAGTCTATGGGGAAAGTAGAAACTCCTTTGTGTAACCCATACTGCTATGTACGAGTAGTCTTCATTTATAGTTGTTCATAAGGGTAAACATTTAGCTTTCCACGTCAGCTCATGCCATTTAACCAAACTCTTGAGCAATTGGAAGAAAGCACATTGTTCTCTGTTCAGTAAAGTTTAGAGTATTCCTTCTAATGAATGAATTGGTCATAATTGCACCCAAGGTGAATGTAAATGTTGAATTGATGCTTGAGTGTGTCTAAGTAGTAACCTCCTTCATTAAGGTTCTTATTTCACTTCTCTATATTAGGATAAAGAACCTTCTAATGGTTATAACCAAAGAAATAGTTAAATCACAATCTTTTATAAGGGACAATAGTGTGTCTATTTTTTTTTTTATTTTTATTATGTTTTCTTTTATAGAGACAGAGTGTCATTTTATCACCCTCGGTAGAGCAACCTCCAAATCTGGGGCTTAGGTGATTCTCTTGCCTCAGCCTCTCAAGTAGCTAGGACTACAGGTGCCTGCCACAATACCCAGCTATTTTTTTGTTGCCATTTGGCCCTGGCTGGGTTCAAACTAGCCATCTTTGGCATATGGGGCCAACGCCCTACCCAGTGAGCAACAGGCACCGCCCCAGTGTGTCTATTTTAGTAGACGATAGACAGCTTTTATCCTTTGAAATTATGGTACTGTTAACAGAATTATAATTAGTTCAAAAGTAAAAGAGGGCTAAAGTATGTTAGAAAACCGTTCCAAAGCAGTTTGTTTGTTTTGAGACAGTCTCACTCAGTCACCTTGGGTAGAGTGCTATGGCATCATACAGCTCACAGCCACCTTAAACTCTTAGGCTTAAGCAATCCTGTTGCCTTAGCCTCCCAAGTAGCTGGGATTGCAGGCATCTGCCACTATACCTGGCTAGTTTTTCTATTTTTTAGTAGAGATAGGGTCTCAATCTTATTCAGGCTGGTCTTAAACCTGAACTCGAGCAATCCACCTGCCTTGCCTCCCAGACTGGTAGGATTACAGGTGGGAGCCACCACACCCAGCCAGTTTTAAAGTTCTTATTAGCAGCTTCATTCTGTGGAAGCTTTCATGGATACTTAAATCTTTTCTCTAGCACATTTGAACCAATTCATGCAACCAGTTAGTAGAGATGTGACTATAAGGGAGATTAGCTAATCTCTCAGTTAGATTCTGACCCCAACTTTGACATACTGTCTAAGTAGACCCATATTTAACTAATAACTAGGGAACAGAGACGGTAATTGTTTGGGGATCATTGACCTAATGATTGAAAGCCACCTAATCAAGAATAATTTTAAATATTCATTACTCTGTAATCATATATTTTGATACCTCTTTTTTACCTGATCTGATACATATGAAAAGAAAGTCTAAGAAGAGACTACTTAAACTACTTGAATCATGATTCAGTATCCTTTCCTCATAGGATTAAAAAAGCAATTGTGGAATCGCCAGATGGAATCCTTATATCCATTGCATATCCTAGTTTTCTTACTCTTCTCAGACTTAGAGACTATAGGTTTTCTAAAGCTGTAATAAAAAGCTGCTGGGATAATTCATATAGCCCTATTACTGTTGATTCTCAGTGTCATTCTTCACTTCTCCTGAGTGAGGACTTTGTGCTTTTCATCATTTTATGGTTTTTGACTCAGTAATTATAGCTTAATTACCCACTGGGACAAACTGAAGGAATAAAAACAATGCCTAGGGCTGGGCACAGTGGCCCATGCCACCTAGCACTCTGGGAGGCTGAGGCAGGTGGATTGCTTGAACTCAGGAGTTCAAGACTAGCCTAAGCAAGAGCAACACCCCATCTCTAAAAATACAGGCAGGTATTGTGGCCGGTACCTATAGTCCCAGCAACTTGGGAGGCTGAGGCAAGAACGTCACATGAGCTGAAGAGTTTGAGGTTGCTATGAGCTATGATGCCACAGCACTGTACTGAGGGCATCAAAGTGAAACTCTGTCTCAATCACACACGCTGCCTATTGAATGAATTGAGAAATGTGGGCATTTTTTCTCATGCCACTTTATCTTTTAACAGGTAACCTATCTGGTCAGAGTGCAGCTTCAGTCTTGCACCCTCAGCAGACCCTCCACCCTCCTGGCAACATCCCAGAGTCTGGACAGAATCAGCTGTTACAGCCCCTTAAGCCATCTCCCTCCAGTGACAACCTTTATTCAGCCTTCACCAGTGATGGTGCCATTTCAGTACCAAGCCTTGCTGCTCCAGGTCAAGGTAAGAAATCAATGCAGCCATCATCTGCCAAAAACATTAACATGGAGATAGTGCCATCCTTGGGACAAAAGCCTAATAAGTAACCTATCAACACAACCTTTGTGTTGTATGCTTTAATCTTTGGGTGAAAAGGGAAGTTTAGTAATGATTAGAGTCAGTGGGCTTGGCTGGACATGATGGCTCAGCCTGTAATCCCAGCACTCTGGGAGGCTGAGGCAGATGGATTACTTACGCTGAGGAGTTCAAGACCAGCTTGTGCAAGAGCAATAACCCATCTCTACTAAAAATAGAAAAACTAGCCAGACATTATGGCAGGCTCCTGTTGTCCCAGCTACTCAGGAGGCAAGAGGATTGTTCAAGCTCAAGAGTTTAATGTTTCTGTGAGCTATAATGCTCATGGCACTCTACCCCAGGATGACAGAGTAAGACTCTTGTCTCAAACAGACAAAAAAGAATCAGTGGGCTCATTGCTCCTATCAGGTGAAACAGCTTTTTGTCAAGGGATTACAGTGAAAAGTTAACATCTGCAGCCTATAGGTATAACTTACTTGGGATTTGGAACTTACGCTTTAAGTTGGGCTGAGATTTCCTGGATGAAATTCTAATGAATTTTAGCAGTTTCTGAAAGCTAATGCATTTTCTTAGTGGAGAATTTTGTAACTTCTAGATATGGGAATGGCATACTAAAATGAATAGCCCCACAATTAGCTACTTTCCAAATATAATTTTGTTTATTAATAATTGCTGTAAACATTTCTATAGAGGAAAGAACTTTAACATTAGAACAAGCATTGAAAAGATTCATATTATCTGGGTGGAAAAGAATGAAAAAACACAGGTAAGTAGCTTAAGTCCCTATGCCAGTTTCTCAGAAATAAGAGATTATATTGTCTCTTCACAAGATGAATGTACTTGGTTGGTAAGAAGTGCAAACTGGCTAGCATTATTTCCACTGAGAAAAGCATCAGCTTTTTGCAGATGAAAAAGAATTGAGACCTAGTATTTCTAGTCTTAATGTATCTGACCTTCCCCCAGAGGCTTGTTCTTTTGTGTGCCATCTTAGTACATTTCACCACTCCAGCCTCAAGTTTCTAACATCTTGTAGTTGTGTTCTGTCTCTTCTCCTCTCTCTGTTCTTCCTTGTTTTTCCCCTCTCACAGGCTGTGCGAAGTTTAACTGTGCATCTGAACAGGTGACATTCAAACCTGGTGGCAGGAGGACCCGATTTCTGAGTACGCCCTGCTTGGCTCTTTGTGTGTAACACCTTTACTCCTTCCTCGTCCTTGTTTTTCTGCTGCTTGGATCTGATGTTCACACAGTCCATTTTCATTATCTCTTTCTGTATATCATCTACTCAGTGGCTTGGCTAAATTACTGTTACCTTCAGAAGTTTGGGTCCCCACATCAATTATGATAAAAGATGTAGAAACAATAATAGGTTTCTGCATCTGAAAGAATTGCCTCTTCATACAGCTATGACAGAGGATATCAAGGTTGTAGACTGCTGAGTTATTTAGAATAATGAAGACTATACTCCATGGTCATATTCAGTGTTGTCTCACTACCCTAACACTAGAAGTGACAGAAAATATCTTGATCACTCATGGGCTTAGATCTTAGGTAAAAGTTATACCCTATTTCTTTTTCAAAGTAGGTTGAAATCTTTTTTTTTTTCTCAATTAAACTTAATCTACCCGTTAAAAAGATGCTAGAGTCTCTTTATTAGATCATTCCACCTCCACTGCCTTTGAATCCCATATAACCAATAGTACAAAAAACAGTTATTCTGATAAAATATTCATTTTATTAAAGACCAAAGCCTAGCACCTGGAAGCAAAAATTATCTTTTTAACATAATTGCTAGGATTTCCAAGCTTTCTGTTTAAAAAGAAGGGACAATAGCAAGTCACCCCTTCTTCCCTATGTGTGAAATGAAGGTGTGCCATATATCCTGGGACTGTCCTACAAGTCGAGTGAGATGAGTTACACAGAGAAAGCAGCATTTGGGAAGTACACATGGTTTCCCTCACATCAGCCAGCGCCTCCTTGGCACATAGTAGGTAGCCAGTAAATGTTTATCGAAATCATAGTTTAAAGAATAAGTAAAAACTTAGTTCAACCAGAAAAACCTTCCTAGAATTTGATGAAAGATCTTCTCTGTTAAGGCCTCAAACTTCTGATGTGGTTATTGAAGTGCTCTTTAAAATGCATGTGCTAAGGCCATCACTGTTTCTGAGTATGGTCCAGAGATCTTCAGGCCTCTTCATGGTGAAAAGAATTTATACTTCCCTTAGTTCTTTGTAGTGACCATATTTAAAGGGAAGTTTAACACATTAACTTCCATTTCTCTCACTCAAACATTTTAACCCTTCTAGCACCCCTATTTTCTTTACCCAAATTATTAATGGATTGATTATACTTAAGGCAGTCTCTTACTGTCTTTCCCCACAATCACCAGTTAAGAGCTATTTAACAAGGAAGGTGGGGAAAAGCATTACCCAATTTGATAGTTTTCTACGCATGTGTGATATTTAAGCACTGAGATCAATACTTTTTCAGGTTAGTCTAACCTGAACTGTGCATAGCAACATGACACTTGAATAAGCATTTAATTTGCATACCCAGCTAGAAAGATGAAAGTACATTAATAGACTGGGCACAGTGGATCACACCTGTAATCCCAGCACTCTGGGAGGCTGAGGCAGGTGGATTGCTTGAGGTCACGAGTTCGAGACCAGCCTGAGCAAAAGCAAGACCCCATCACTACTAAAAACAGAAAAAAACTGAGGCAAGAGGATCACTTGAGCCCAAGTTGTAAAGTAGAATGTGAGATATCAGGCCTATGATATAAATGTCTGTGAGGGAAGAGAGTCTTTCTTTCATTATACTTCATTGTGAAGCTTAATGTAACAAATACCACACTAATTCCATAAATTCTTCTCACACACTTGGAGGTAGGTGATATTTCCCCCTTTGTTCAAATGAAAGCCATTAGAAATCTTTCGAAGGCACATCAGAATGTATCATGTCAACCTGCTAAACAAATCCCAAAAGCAGACAAGAAATAGGGAGAAAAGGCACGTTGGCTCATACCTGTAATCCCAGCAGTTTGGGAGGATAAGGCAGGAAGATTGCTTGAGGCCAGGAGTTTGAGACCAGCCTGGGCAATATAACAAGACTCCAATCTAAAAATTAATTTTTTCTTTAAAGATATGAAAATATATGCAAAGAAACAGGTACTAAAAGTGTGGGGCCCTTACTAGTTGGGGATGTATTCTATCCTCTCAAAACAGGTAATGATGTGGAAGCACGGCTTGGCTTACTGCTATATTTATGTTCAGGGGTTGTTTGTTTTCAATATACTCATTAAGATTTTTCTGGAAGGGAAGGGGTTGGTATATATATCTAGGATGTGGAAATACAATAACCAGTTTAAAACTGTAACAATGGTAATGTCCATCTATCAGCCTACTATGGTAGGATTTGCTAATGCGTTTGATTAAGTGCTTTTTAACAACCCAGCTGGAGAAACAGGAAGTGGGACTGGGTCCATGAAAACACTGCTTGGGTACTTTAAATTCAAGCAGTGAGGTGTAAGAGACCATAGTTCCTTTCCCATTCCAGAGCCTTCACGCAAGCCATTATTCTTTTACATACAAAGATTCGATTTGGAAATTTAACATCTGTTTGCCAGGTCATACGGCCTATCCGATTATCATGTCAGACTAAGTCCAGATAGATAGATACATCCAATAGAACAGTATCTTTGACAGGGACTACCCATTTGTCTCCCCTCCTGCTTTCTCTTGCTGGGCCTTTGTGTGCTATTTAGAGATTCTAAATATTTTACACTGATGTTTCCTTATCTTTATCTTTAACACATTGCTTCTTTCTTTGTGCTTCAGGGAAGATGGTGAAAAAAGTCTGTCCTTGCAACCAGCTCTGTAGTAATTATCTTTTCTTTCTGTTATTTTTGATCCTTGATTGCAAAGCCCATTACCTATAAGTTCTTTGAACTCTGAAGCCTCACAGCTCTCTGATTCCTAACTCCATCTGTATATCTGCACACTTTTCTAATACATCTTTTAATATGTTTAATTGCTAACTAGTAGCTATTCTTCCAGATTAAGAAAGCACCTCCTAGTCAGTGCTCTTAGTGATGACCCTACATAAGCCTAGCTCTCTAACAGTCATGGATTTTTAATGCCCATGAATGTGTATAGGGAGGTCAGAGGTGCCACTTCTTGTGGGAAAGAGAGCCCTTTAGCCAGTAGATAATGTGTCAGGTACCTTAAACCCACTGGAAACTCAGCAGAGATAAAAACAGTGAGAGGTGTCTGCTAGATTGGTGAGGAGAGAAATACTATTTTGTAGAATTTGGCTTCTTAGACTGGTGGCTTCTTATTAAAGTACAGATGACTCAGCAGACTCCCTGCAGGATTATAGATAGAGTCAACAGGAAAACTCCATACTTAGGACACTGGCAGTATGTTGTGCTTCATAATAGATTGTTGTTACTAGGACCTGACAGCATGGGGGGAGGGTAAATGTATTATTGTGGTAGAAGAAAATAAAAATAAAAATAAGAGTTTTAGAGGGTAAGTATAAGAACTGAAAAAAGCTTAGAGATTAGCACATTTTCTAGAAGTCCTGTCTGCTAGCTTTTAGAGTCTTTTAGAGTCCCAGGAGTTAATTTCTAGCCAGAAAGGGATGTGTTTGTTTCCTTCTTTAACAGGAAACCTGTTTACAGAATAGAAAGTTTTAGCTGTATGGTTAACTCTTCCTCATGGGATAAGCCCTACTTTCAGAATCCAGTATTAGGTAATATAGGGTAAAATGAAAAATGAAATTTGGTTCTAAAGGGACCTCACAATATCAAGGGCAACTAACAACAGACTGGAGAGGTGTGACTCCCAGCATGAGCTCTTTGTGAACAAGCAGTGCTCACCTCTGCTGAGCTTCTTGTATTTAACTTTTGACAGTCCTGCTCCCCCATAATTAATTTCTGGTTTTTGTTTTGATTGACCCTCACATTAAGCTCACCAAGCAGTAATCATTCACACAGGATGACAGTCCTCATGCATGTGATTTGCTTGCTCTCCAGATTTAGTCACGATCATGACTGTCCATCCTCATTGCCTGCGCTTCCCACTTTACCACTCTCTCACATTTGCCATTCACAGAAGGCTGTTTCCTGTGCTTTAATACTTTTCCACTTGGGTTACTGTCAGGGAAGTTACTCTTCCCTTTATACACTGTATGTGCAATACCAATTCCCTGTGGCTCCAGCGGGCACCAACAAGTGAGCTGACTTTCACACTGCCTTAGTTCCATGTCTTGCCATGTTGGTAAGAAGCATGTGACCTTCCACACTCTGCACTTCACCTCAGAATTAGCTGTTAGTCCAGCACAGACAAGCTTGTGTGTGCCATTCCTTGGGTGGTAGGATGTGATTTAGACTTGAGACCAGCAGTGGTTGATAATGGGCTTTTAAATGGCAGGGTTGCATTAGGCATGCTGCTGTGCTCTAGTGCTGCTTTAACCTTGAAAGCAGGAAAACGCATGCACTTGTTTAGCCCCCAGCATTATTTGGGTATCTTAAGGCCTAGTGGCTCACAACTTTAGTAGCTTTTATTTATTCTGTAGCAAATGTGGGATCTGATAGGGGAGGGGGTGAGAAAAAAACAAGACCATGACTCTTCTTTCCCTCTTCCCTAAAACGTGCCTCTTCGAATAATCTTCAGTGTGCCCTCCACCAGAACCGAAATCAGGCAGGACACAGACTCCTTCTTCCTTTCTCATCAAACCATAGAAATAGAATTCCTTCATCACAACCTCAAAGCCTCCTCCTTCCCTTTGCAACCTGCCTCAGCTGCATTTTCCTATTGCTTCTCTCATGGTGTTCTGAGAAGAGTGGGGAGAAGGGGTGAAAATCCTTGAACCATTTGAAACTGATGTCATCTTCAGGAAAACCATGTCTTCCTGGAGTTGAAAGATTCAGGCACACTGTATAGTCCCTTCCTCATGAGTAATCTTGGTTCTTTATTCATGGGAAATTGGGAGAAATTGAAACTCTTCCCAGGTTTATGTTTGCAAATTCATGTTTATGGGTCCAGGTGAAAAGTTTTTTGAACAGAGCACAGTTCTTCTCTTATTACCTCTTTCTAGTTTAATGAATGGGTAAAGAATGTGGCAGTGTCCACATGGATTGGGAACCCCATCTTCTCCTTGGCCAAACACCTATCTTTGCATTCTTATTCCTGCTTTAATCCAGCCTAGTGCATAAGAAACCCTCTTCTTTTGCCCTGCATTCTGCCAAATTCCAGATCAATGAGCCTTGTTAACCATGTCACAACTCCCTCATCAATATGATGCTGGGAATAGAGTACTGGAAGGCAGTGCCAGCACTCTAAGATGCTTTGTGAATGGGCTGAAAGAGGTCCCTGCCTTTGCACCTACGGTCATCCTGAGTTGTTCAGCCTTATCTGCAGCTACTGAAGAGAAACTACTTTTATTACTGTGTTATACCAAAATAAATGGCTAAGTAAAACCTTGGTATCTTCCTTTCTTGCATGGCTTCCCAGTTCATCCTCTCCCCATTCTGTGGTTTGTCATTCATCATCCTGTGAAGTTTTCCCTCTTGCTGAAATTATAATCCAAGCTCTTTTTAATGCTCATATTCTGTTGCTTCTTATAACTCAAGGGACCAGCAGCACAAACACCGTTGGGGGTACAGTGAACAGCCAAGCTGCCCAGGCTCAGCCTCCTGCCATGACATCCAGCAGGAAGGGCACATTCACAGATGACCTGCACAAACTGGTAGATAATTGGGCCCGAGATGCCATGAATCTTTCAGGCAGGAGAGGAAGCAAAGGACATATGAATTATGAGGTAAGTCTTCCATTTTGCCATTAGATCTAATCTGTTAGAGCATTACTTAACACACATCTAAATCCAAGGTGATTAAACTATCAAAGCTACTTAACATTTTATACCACAACCTTCTTCAGTAGCTTATGAATTTTAACACTCTTAGAAAAACAAGGCAAAAATCACCCAGGTACCCTTCTATTTTTCCTTCCATATTCTTCCTTCCCTGAATTGTTAGCTTCTCATGCATCAGCTCAATTTTTTCTTCCATTTTCCTTCAATATCCTGAACTACATGTGTAGACACATGTATGCACATAACACCCCTCCCCTTCTAATCAAAAGAATTATTTTCACTCCTTCTGGGTAAATACAGGGAGCCAATAAATATTATGGAGGGTTTCGTTTTGTTTTGCCATAGCCTATATAAAATAGATGTGTGTTTTAGTGTGGTTCATTTTATACCTGTGGGTGTTAAAACCACCCCAGACTTTACATGTGGTGATTTTGTTTCCAGGGCCCTGGGATGGCAAGGAAGTTCTCTGCACCTGGACAGCTGTGCATTTCCATGACCTCAAACCTGGGTGGCTCTGCCCCCATCTCTGCAGCATCAGCTACCTCTCTAGGTCACTTCACCAAGTCTCTGTGTCCCCCACAGCAGTACGGTTTTCCAGCTGCCCCATTTGGCGCTCAGTGGAGTGGGACGGGTGGCCCAGCACCACAGCCACTGGGCCAGTTTCAACCTGTGGGAACTGCCTCCTTGCAGAATTTCAACATCAGCAATTTGCAGAAATCCATCAGCAACCCCCCAGGTTCCAACCTGCGGACCACTTAGTCAGACCTAGAGACATTAACTGAGTAGATCTGGGGGCAGGAGATGGAATGCTGATGGGGGGAGGGTTGGGGGAAAAGTAGCCTCTTACTAACTTACTAGTGCTGCATTTAACTGGTTAT
The DNA here is from genome assembly GCA_963574575.1 of Galagoides demidoff. Lineage (NCBI taxonomy): Eukaryota > Metazoa > Chordata > Mammalia > Primates > Galagidae > Galagoides > Galagoides demidoff. Next base: position 16,043 of record CAUYQV010078807.1, read on the forward strand.
TTCTTGCTGGAAGGGAATGTTTTAATACTACTTTGAGCCCTCAGATGGAAAGTCTCCCTCCCCCTCCATTTACTGGAGTGGGACAAGAAGGAAAGAACAACTTGTTTGTGAAGGGGCAGCTTCAGATCATGCTTTCCTGTCCTTCTATACCCAACAGTGAGGGCTCGAGTGAGGAAAGAGAATATTGTTCATGAAGAAGCTACTAGGGAGCTCAGCCTAAAATGAAGCCCCATCTGTATTCTGTATTTTCAGGTTGGGTGGAGCTCTTAGTTTGGTACACACCCCAAATCCCTTACTCCCTCGAGAGTCCAAACCACAATACACACACACACACAAAACTTTTGGGCTTTGTCCTACCTTGCTCCTGTCCCCACCCCTTTTTTTTTCCCTTCTTTTTTTTTTTTTTTCTTTTTTTTTCTTCTTTGCTCTTTAGAACCCAGTGAAAAATACCAGGGGACTGGGGTTGTTTCCCTTATGATAGGTCATTAGTGCTTTAAGCAAAAGATATTAGCAGCTTTGACTGCAGCATTAGCAATTAGGAAAAAAAAATTAAGTTCCCTGCGGACATGTAACTTCGCCATCAGTTTTGATGTGGAAACACTGTGATATTATATAAATGTTGTTGGACAACAGTAGTTTTAAGAGTAAAATATGAAACGTTAAAAAGTTCCAAAAAAAAAAAAGCTAGCTCTGTCCTTTACTTATTGAGACACTTTAACTTTTTTCCTTTGTATTTCCATTGTATTAGATAAATAAATGTGAATGTAAAATTGTATAAATTACTGTACTTGAATACTTCTGTTCTCCCAGTGTTGCTTGCTGGACATTTTAGTGCCTTGGACTTCTATTGCTTCTGCCATTAGCATCAACTTGATCAGACCCCAGATCAGCAAAGGGCATGTGGAAGGAAATTATAGGTCCATGTGACCCTAACAGTGGATATGCCAAAGGGAAGTTGAAAGAGTATTTTTTTAAGTCATTCAACAATTTTGTCTAGAGCAGGTGTAAGATGAGTCAGGTGAGAAGTTAAGTTGGCATCAGTGGTTGAAAGCAGAGAGTTCTGTTTCAGGAGGAGGGGCGTTATAACTAAATGGGGCAATTTAAAAGATTAAGAGTGGTGAGTGCTCAGTGAAAGGAAAAAGAAAGACTAAAGAATAGGGAACAAACTTGTTTAGAAGATACTTAAACCCAGCCAGTGACTGTCATAAGCTTTACATATTTGAGCTGGGCTTGAACAGATAAGATCTAGAAGAAATTAAAACAAAGAGAAGGTTGGGGGCTAGTTTTTAAGTTGGAAAATATGATAGTAAAAAAACCACAGGTGGAGAAGGTTGCTCTAAAACTGGATTGCTTTCCTCTTCTTGCACATGTACCGTGCATTTCTCACCGTGGGGTACTATATTTTGTGGATAGTGAATCTTTCTACATCTGAATTAATAAGCATTGTCAGAAAGAATGCTTATTCCTACCATTTTCTCTGATGTCCAAATGGTTGCAGGATTATGTTTTGCCACCTTTATTTCTAAAGTTACAACTAATATTCTCACATTCTCATACAAATGCTTCCCTTAAGTAATAACTGCAACCAACCAGTATTATTCAGTGCTATGCCTAATTAGTAATGGGCATTTCTATTGTTTTCAGAATTTTCCAGAAATATTATCCTAATTGGCTATGTATAGGAACTATATTGTCTCTGAAGGTACAGAAAGAAGCTAGGACTCTTAATTTGGGGGTGCTTCTGCTCTTGACATTTAGTTGGAAAACTGACATATTTCCAGCCTTTCACCCCACACCCCAGTGGCACTTCCCAGAAATCATCACAACCCCTAGGAAGAGCCAGTCTCTTGCTTCCTTGTTTGCTTTGCTGTGTGCCCTGGGCCCCAGAGAGGCAAACGAGAGCTGAGGGTTTTAGGAAGGTAGAAATGAAAAGGCCGGCAGTTTCAAGCTTTGGTTTAAAACTGTTTACTTATTTAATTCTCTGCTTGTAATTTTTGGGGAGAGGGTAAGAGTAAGGACAGAACAGAGAGTGCCAAGTAATGAGAAATGGACAACCTAAGATGAATGGAATAAAACTTTATCCAGAGGGACGAGGGGGCCAAATGCAGCACATGATCGTTTTGTTACTTTGGTTTAATAATTTTGAGATCTTTTCACTCATACACAAAAACTAAGAACTGGTTTTATTTACTGTTGATTCTTTTTTTCCCCGCCTGTGGATGAAATAACTGAAGCCTAGAGGAATGAACTAGTGCTACTGAACTGTTTAAATTATTTTTGTGTTAATAGTACACTTTGAGTCTTTTCCACATTAAAAAAAAAAATCTTTCTGAATTATAAATGTTTTCTTTACATTATTTAACAATGTACACTGTTTAAAAAAACAAATAAACTGAATTCAAACTTTGGGGGTTTCTCAGCAGCCATTAATTGTACATTTTGCACTAACTCTGGGTATTGCGCTTCTTGTAAGATTGCGCTTTGTGCTTCAGTTTGTTACCTTTGTAGATTTATTTAATGAAACCATTCAAATAAACCAAACTTTGCTTTTGTTGACCTGTGAGGTTTCATTTCCAGCAAATTCTCTTTTCACATCCTCATTAGAGCTATTTTGATTAATACATAATTTAAAACTGGATTCCTAATTGCTGGGAATTTTTTTTTAAGCAACAGTTTTGCCGTGAACTAAAATTATGGACAGAGAAAAATATTTTTTCCATGGGAAAATGGTAAGGATATCAAAATCAAAAACTGAATATATGACCAAATCCATATAACAACAGGTAAAGTTAAAGTTTTTAGAACATAGGAAAATCAAGATAAGCTGCTGCCTCTGCATCTTTTGAAGGAATACAGATGATCAGCTGTAAGCCAGTACTTTTTACTTCTTTACCTCAGTCACAGCTTCCTACAAATGGGTCTGTGATCCAAAAAAGTTAGTCACTGCTTCCAGATTAGGCACAAGTAAAAAGATTGCTGCTTCCAGATTAGGCACAAGTAAAAAGATTGCAAACTCATCATGGGGGAAAGAATTCTAAAACATCTAAACACAAAGAAAAATGTTAAGGTGGTTACATCTCACATCTGAAATGAGAACGTAAAAACAGCTATAGGTTGGGGGTTGCACCTCTGGCTCAAAGGAGTAGGGCGCTGGCCCCACATACAAGTGGCAGGTTCAAACCCGGCCCCAGCCAAAAAAAATAGCTATAGGTTGAGCATCCCTAATGCAAAATCTGAGACCGCAAATGCAAACTTTTTTTTTTTTTAATACATGATGCCACAAGTGGGAAATTTCACACCTGGCCTCATGTCACAGGTCAGTCAAAACAGGCATAAACAGTTTATTCAGTGGTCTTCAGCTGCAGTGTATCTTGTACACAAACTCTGTTTTATGCACAAAATTATTTAAAATACATAAAATTGCTGTCAGGCTTCCTTTATAAG
>CAUYQV010078810.1:0-17958 GCA_963574575.1 Galagoides demidoff
CGGGCGCCTGTGGTCCCAGCTGCTTGGGAGGCGGAGGCAGGAGACTCGCTTGAGCCCAGGAGTTGGAGGTTGCTATGAGCTGTGATGCCATGGCACTCTACCCAGGGGATAGCTTGAGGCTCTGTCTCAAAAAAAAAAAAAAAAAAAAAAAGAAAGGAAAACATTTTGATGACATTCAGGACAACAAGCATAATACTTATGAGGACAGCTCTAATGGCCATTCCAGAAAAAGAGCTCCAAAATTGCTTTGAAGGGTGGACTAGGTGCTGGCATCAGTGCATTACTCCCCAACGGGAGTACTTAGAAGGTGACTGAAGTGATATTCAGCAATGAGGTGTGTAGCTCTTTTTCTAGGGTGAGTTCATGAACTTAATTGTTAGACCTCCTCCCTATTTCTTCCCATCCTTACTTCTCCCTCCCTTTCTCCTACATTTCAACTTCCCCATTGCAAACATAGTTCCAACCAGCATCTGTCTAGACTTCCCTAAAAGCATCCAGATTTCCTCTGGGAAATCACATTGTGATCTGTGGGGCAGAAATTCCTGGTGATCATGTTCCATTAACAAAGCTAAAGGAAACAGACCCTTGCCTTCCTTAACTCAGCAGGATCAGGAGCCAGGCATGTGTCCCAAGCTCAGTTGTGAGATGCTCTTTCTGGGGTTCGGACTATTGAGCTAGTGACATATAGACACAATATGTAATGATTTGTTTAAATCATGAAATAAGATATAAACTGAAAACATCAGCTCTATAGGTTAGGGGCCTTTTCTTATTCTTCTATTTGGATAATGTAAGAGTTCCACAAACATTTGGGGTTCAGTATATTTAATTTAATACTATTTTTTCAATGAGTCTGTTTTAATATACATCTAGAACAGTTAAGGATGAGAAATAAGGAAGCTAGAGAACAATGATTAGCTAAGGCACACAGTGGGAATTCCAAGAGACAAAACTGGAGTAGTTATTCCTAGAATCAAAGAGTCTTGAAAAAAAAATCAGTTATTCTAAATAGATGGCCCACTTTTTCAAGGTCAGGTCATAGGATACAGAATCTACACAATCCCAATAACAAGGCAAACAATTCCATTATACCCATTCTAGCTGTATGTTATATCCATATAGCTAATTGTAGCCATGGTTTAATCTAAATCTATGTATACTTTTGTTCATCTTGCTTCCTTCACCTGCAATACCTTCCCTCTCTCTATTCCCCACCTACCATCTGTGGTTCCTAAAAGGCACTGTGCTTTCTGAAGCCTTTCTGCCTCTGGTGATTCTTCCTGAAATTGGAATTCCCCTCCCAATCTCTGTCCTGTCTTTGTGTCCAAGCCTCAGCTGCTGTTAGGAAACCTTCCCTGCCTGTCTGTACAATTAAGCTTAAAGTCCCTCACAGGAGCTTGCATTCCGCAATATTTCTTGAATGATTGTTAAGCTAAAGCGCTTTGTGAAGGTGTTTGGGAACTTCTCCAATACCCATGTCATGGAGCTGTATGTACAGCACCCTCTGGCGGTGAAAGAGGGTAATGATCCGTCCATGTCACCAAGATTTGCTTTCCATACTCTGAGCTTTTAGAGTTTATATTAAGATCATATTGGAGAAAAAAGAAGTTATGCTGACTTATGTGTAGATAGATGTACCTGTTGCTAAAGAATGATTTTTCTTGAGTGAATGTTTCCTCCTTTTTTACTCATCCCATTTTCTTTCACCCTCCTCTCTATTTCTTCCCATTCTTCTCCATCCCTTTCTCCTACCTTTCAACTGGCCCATTGAAAACACAGTTCAATTGGCATTGCCTTGGCATCTCTAAAAGCTTCTAGATTTCCTTTGGGAATTCACGGATATCTGCATTGTGATCCGTGGAGCAGAAATTCCTAGAGACCACGTTCTACTACTGAAACTGAAGGAAGGAGACCCTTGCCTTCCTTGGCTCAGCAGGATCAGGGGCCAGGCATGTGACTCAAGCTCAGTTGTGAGATGCTCTTTCTGGGGCTCAGACTATGGAGCCAGTGACATACAGACAGCATGAAAATCTGTAAGATATTCACACAGGGATGGCATGCACTCTTCCCCATCCTGCTTTAGAAAATTGCCGGGGTTCCTACTGCCCACTGCTCTAGAGCCCCTGATTCCTGCCCATTTCCAAGACTGATTCTGCCAGGTATCACCCCTCTGAGATTCCCAACAGTCTTCCAAAAACTTCCTTCTCCTTATGTTGGCCCAAATCAATATCTGTGGCCTTGTCAATTTACAAGATTATAAAACAAATAAACATCATACTAGCATGATGGTGTGAAAGGAAGTTCCCATTCCACTATGATGGAATAAACTTGAGGATTAAAGAGAAACATTTAAATCCTAAGTTTAGAGTAGCAGGTGGCACAAGCAGAGCCATGGGCAGTTAATGTGAGGGTATTTTGGAATGAAAACTAGAAAACAAAACAGAAAAATGTCAATGGAAAGATTAGACATTTCTAACGTAGATTAGATCACATAGTCCTGGAATGAAAATTAATCCCAATAATGGCACATAGATTTGTGGTACTTTAGGGGGAAACCAGCCACACCGGACTCCCCCTGCTCTTCCTCATCCTCTTCACAGAACCTCCCTCCTTGTAGAGACAGATGGAGACAAAAAGCAGAAGAGACAGATATGCACATCCAGTGGGTAGACCAGGAAAGAAAATGTATGAAATACAGAAGAAATTACAGGCCGAAACTTTATTCTGTGGTCTGAGGAATGGCTTGTCTAAAAAGGAAGGAAACATGGAGAGGCCCTTCTGAGATATCCTGTCCTTTGATGGCTTATGCAGTGAGCTTCTGCCCTCCTCATCTCCACCTATGGATTCTTATGGAAACACTCTTGTGACTCTTTGTAGTAAAGAACAACTTCAAGTCCTGTAAAGGTCTACCTTAAACACAGAGAAAAGAACTTGTCTGAAACAGGGAAGCAGGACCCCATTCCATGGCAGATTCACCTCCTCTCACTGTGGCTCATGATACATGAGAATTATTAATGAGCTGGAGAGATTGTAAAGCTGATTCCCTTCCTGATTCTCGGGGCTATCTGTTTTTCAGAAAGACAGAGACACGGTCAATGAAAGGAAAATGTGCCCACATTGTCACTGGTTCTCAGCCCAATGCTTCATTAGACTGTTCTTGCTATTGGAGACTTAAAGGTGTCAAGTATTTTTGGAGAATGAAATTCAGTGCTGGGTTAGATATCTGATGAACATAATGGAAACAAGATTTAAAAAACAGAACTAAAATCAGTAATGTATTCTTTAGGTCAGGCTCTAACAAAATGATCAGTTTTGACTATTTAGCGTGACAAAACAGTTGTGTGCTTGGGTTTGTCTTTATTAAGGAGGAGAAACATCATTAGGTAAACAACTCATCTGAGAAAGTAACAAAATCATAGACATAAAATGAAATAATAACATTTTAAAATTATACAATGCTATTTTACTTTTAAGTATACACATTATTGTATATCATAATTCAAATGCTAAAAAGGTTTTTGAATTTTTATGAAATTAGTGCAAAGCCAATAAAAAAATCAAAGCCCTTTGAGTTCTCTAGGAAAAACATAAATTAAATATAGCATAGTAAAGTCATTCTTTTAATTTTATCTGTGTACCTTACATGTTGTATCATGTGTCAGAAATTCTTTTTTAAGGCTACATGATAATTTCATTGCAAATATACACATCCTGTTTATCCATCATCTGTAGATGGATGCAAACCTGTTTTCACATGGCTAAAAAACTTGATAACATAGCCCAGTAGTTTTCAATATTTCACCACAAAGGTCTTCTTTTTATTTTTTTGTTGTGTTTTTAAACTTAATTTTTCAAAACAGTTATAGGTTCACAGCAAAACTAAGCAGAAAGTTAGAGTTCTCATATTCCCTTGCCCCCACCACATGCACAACTTCGCCAACTATCAACACCACACAGCAGAGTGGTATATTTGTTAAAATTGATGAATATAGACACGTTATGATCCAAAGTCTGTAGTTAACATTAGGGTTCATTCTGGGCATCATACACGTAGATGGGTTTGGGCAAATGCATAATGACATGTATCCATCATTATAGTGTCATACAAAGTAATTTCATAGGTCTAAAAATCCTCTGTTCTCTGCCCATTTGTCCTCTCAATCCTTAACAATCACTGATCATTTTACTGTCTCCATAGTTTTGCCTTCCCCAAAATGTCACATACTATATTTGGAATCATATTTAATATGTTACCATAGTCTTTTCAGATTGGTTTCTTTTACTTAAGAATGTGGATTTAAGTTTCCTCCATGTCTTTTCAACACTTATTTGCTGATTTCTTTGTAGTGCAGAATATCCATTGTAACAGTATGTTTAGTTTTGGGAGAAACTGTCAAACTGTCTTCCAAAGGGGCTATCCATTTTTGCATTCCCAGTAGCCACTAATTAGAGTTCCCTTTGCTCCATATCCTCACCAGCATTGCTCCACATCCTAACCAGATGTTGTCAATTCTAATAGGTATGTAGTCGTATCTCATTGTAATCTTAATTGGTATTTCTCTGCTGATAAATGTTGCAGAGCACTTTTTCATATGTTTGCCATCTGTACATCTTTTTTGGCTTATTTTTTAACTGGGCTGCTTGTTTTTTGTTGTTGAGTTTTAAGAGTTCTTTGTGTATTTTGTGTAACAGTCCTTTTGCAGATCTCCCTTTTGCAAATATCTCCTAGCCTGTAGCTTGTCTTCTCGTTCCTTTAAGATTGTCTTTTGTCTTGGCGCCTGTGGCTCAAGTGGCTAAGTCGCCAGCTACATACACCTAAGGTGGCAGGATTGAATCCAGCCCAGGCCCACCAAGCAACAATGATGGCTGCAACCAAAAAATAACCAGGTGTTGTGGCAGGTGCCTGTGGTCCCAGCTACTTGGGAGGCAGAGGCAGGAGACTCGCTTGAGCCCAGGAGTTGGAGGTTGCTGTGAGCTGTGATGCTACAGCACTCTACCCAGGGGGACAGCTTGAGGCTCTGTCTCAAAAAAAAAAAAAAAGATTGTCTTTTCAGAGCAGAGTTTGTCTTTTTTGATAGCCATCTTATCAATAATTGCTTTCCTGGGTCCGTGCCTTTGGTGTTTTATTTTGCCATATCCAAGGTCATGTAGGTTTTGTTCTGTTATCTTCTAGGAGTTTTATAGTTTTGCATTCTACATTTAGGCCTATGATCCACTTTGTTAATTTTGTGAAGGGTCCAAGGCCTATGCCTAGATTCTTTTTTTTTTTTTTTTTTTTGCATGTTGATGTTCAGTTGTTCCAGCAACATGGAAAAGACTTGCTCCGTTTTATTGCCTTTTTCCTTTCTCAAAGACCCACTGAATATATTTATATGGGTCTGTTTCCGAACTATGTTGTTCCATTGATCTATTTGTCTGTTATTTTGCCAATACCACACGGCCTTGATTAGTAAGTTTTGAAGTTGGGTTAGTGTCAGTCCTCTAACTTTGCTCTTTTCTTTTTATGTTGTGTTGGCTATTCTAGGTCTTTTCCCTGTCCATAGAAACATTAGAATCAGTTCATTAATACACACAAAGTAACTTGCTGGAATTTTGATTGAGATTGCACAAAATCCATAGATTAAGTTGGGAAGAGATGGCTTCTTGATAATACTGAGTTCCCTTACCCATGAACATGGAATATCCCTCCTTTTATTTAATTCTTTGACTTCTTTCATCTGAGTTTTGTAGTTTTCCTTACACAAATTTTGTACATATTTTGTGATATATACCTAAATACTTCACCTTTGGGGATGCTAATATAAATTGTACTGTTTTTAATTTCAAATTCTACTTATTCAGTGCTAGTACATAGAAAAGTGATTGAATTTTGCATAATAACCTTATCTCCTACAACCTTACTATAATTATTTGTTAGTTCCAAGAGGTTTTTTTGCCAGTTCTCTCAGATTTTCTACATAAGCCATCATGTCACCTGCATATAGTTTTATTTCTTCCTTCCCTATCTGCATACCTTTCCTTTGCTTTTCTTATCTTATTACATTAACTTTCAGCACAATGTTGAACAGCAGTGGTGAGGGACATCCTTGCCTTGTTCCTTAGTGAGAATGCTTCAACTTTCTCATCATTGAGTATGATGCTAACTGCAGGGTTTTTGTAAATTTTCTTGATCAAGTTAGGGACATTTCCCTCTATTCCAAGACTGTGAAAGTTTTTATGATAAATGCTTTACATATGTAAGATAAATCTCACTTGGCAGTAGTGTGCAATTCTCTTTATACATTTTTTTTATTATTGTTGGGGATTCAGTGAGGGTACAAAGAACTTGATTACATTTATTGCATTGGTTAGGTAAAGTCCCTCTTATAATTGTGTCCCACTCCCAAGAATTGTGTCACACACCATGACCCCACAACCCTCTCCTTTCCCTCTCTCTGCTCCACTATTCCCCCACCCACTGCCATGTACTAGCATCAATTGTCCTCATATCAGAATTGATTACACTGGATTCTTGCTTCTACATTCTTGTGATGCTTTACTAAGAACAATGTGTTTCAACTCCATCCAGATTAATACCAAAAAAGCACCATGTTTTTGTGGCTGAATAGTGTTCTGTAGTATACATATACCAGAGCATGTTAATCCATTCCTAAATTGGTGGGCATTTGGGTTGTTTCCACAATTTGGCAATTGTAAATTATAAATACTCTAAAAAAAATAAATAAACACTCTAGTGCAAGTGTCCTTATGATAAAATGATTTTTTTGTCTTCTGCAAAAAAATGCCCAGTAATAGGATTGCAAGAGCAAATGGGGGGTCTAGTTTGAGTTCTATGAGGATTCTCCAAACTTCCTTCCAAAAAGGTTGTATTAGTTTGCAGTCCCACCAGTAGTATAAAAGTGTTCCTTTCTCTCCATATCCACACCAGTATCTGCAGCTTTCAGATTTTGTGATGTGAGCCATTCTCATTGGGGTTATGTGATATCGCAGGGTGGTTTTGATTTGCATTTCTCTGATAATTAGGGACGACGAGCATTTTTTCATATGTTTGTTAGCCATTTGTCTATCTTCATTAGAAAAGGTCCTATTCATCTCTCTTTCCCGTTGATAAAAGGGATTGTTGGCTCTTTTTATGTTGCCTAATTTGAGTTCTTTATAGATGCTAGTTATCAAGCTCTTGTCCAATTCATAACACGCAAATATCTCTTCCCATTCTGAAGGTTATCTGTTTGCTTTTGTTGTTGTTTTCATAGCTGCACAGAAGCTTTTCTGTTTAATAAGTCCCATTTATTTATTTTGTTGTTGTTGTTGCAATTGCCACTGGAGTCTTCTTCATAAAGTCATTCCCCAGGCTGATACCATCAAATGTTTTCCCCACACTTTCGTCGAGGATTTTTATTGTTTCATGCCTTAGATTTAGATCTTTTATCCATCTTGAATCAATTTTTGTGAGTGGAGAAAGGTGTGGGTTCAGTTTCAGTCTTTCACATGTAGCTGTTCAGTTCTCCCAGCACAATTTGTTGATTATGGATTCTTTCTCCTAGTGTATGTTCTTGTTTGGTTTATCAAAGATCAGTAGCTTTAGGATATTAATTTCATCTCATGGTTTTCTATTCAGTTCCAGATGTCTATGTCTCTATTTTTGTGCCAATACCATGCAGTTTTGATCACTATGACCTTGTAGTAGTACAGCCTAAAGTCTGGTAGGCTGATACCCCTGGCTTTGTTTTTATTACTGAGAATTGCCCTTAGCTATATAGGGTTTTTTTCTGGTTTCATACAAAATGAAGAATTATGTTTTCCAAATCTTGAAAGAATGATGTTGATATTTTAATGGGGATTGCATTGAAACTATAGATTGCTTTGGGAAGTATAGACATTTTAACAATGTTGATTCTTCCTAGCCATGAGCATGGTATGTTCTTCCATTTGTTAATATCTTCTGCTATTTCTTTTCTTAGGATTTTGTAATTTTCTTAATATAGTTCCTTTACCTCTTTTCTTTGGAATATTCTGAGCTATTTCATTTTCTTTGAAGCTATTGTGAATGGGATTGTGTCCTTAATTAGCTTCTCATCTTGGCTGCTATTGGCATGTATATCATGGGACATGACTACTTTTTGATCACTTCCAGGAGTCTTGGGGTTGAATCTTAGGGAGTTTCTAATGATAAGATCATATTATCAGAAAAGAGAGAGAGTTTGACTTCTTCTGCCCTCTATAATCTTTTCTTGCCTGACTGTATTGGCTAGAACTTCCAGCACTATGTTGAATAGTAGTGGTGATAGAGGATAACCTTGTCTTTTTCCAGTTCTGAGTAGAAAAGCTTTCAGTTTTGCTCCATTCAGTATAATATTAGCTGTAGGTTTGTCATAGATGGTTTTGATCAGTTTAAGAAATGTGCCACCTATGCCTATACTCTTCAGCATTCTAATTAGAAAAGGATGTTAAATTTTACTCAATGCTTTTTCTATATCTATTGAGAGGATCATATGGTCTTTGTTTTTATTTCTATTGATACAGTGAATTACGTTTACAGACTTGCGTGTATTAAACCAGCCTAGCATCCCTGGAATAAAACCCACTTGACCATGATATATGGCTTTTTAAACGAGAAGCTATAATCTATTGGCTAGAATTTTATTGATATTTTTTGCATCTATATTCATTAGTAAAATTGGTCTGAAGTCCTCCTTTTTAGTTGGGCCTTTCTTGGTTTTGGTATCAGGGTGATGTTTGCTTCGTAGAACGTGTTGGGAAAGATTCCTTCCTTCTCAGTTTTTTGGAATTGTTTCTGTAAAATAGGTATAAGCTCTTCTTTGAAGGTTTGATAGAATTCTGGTGTGAAGCCATCTGGACCAGGGCCTTTTTTTGTTGGGAGATTTTTTTATTGTCTCTTTGATCTCAGTGCTTGAAACTGGTCTGTTCAGGAGATCTATTTCTTCTTGATTAAGTCTAGGGAGGGGGTTTTATTCCAAGTATTGATCCATTTCCTCCACATTATTAAATTTCTCAGTGTGGAGTTTCTTATAGTAGTCAGAGATAATCTCTTTTATCTCTGTGGCATCTGTTATTTCCCCCTTATCATTTCTGACTGTGGTTAGTAGAGATTTTACTTTTCTGTTTCTAGTTAGTCTGGCCAAGGTTTACCTATTTTATTTATTTTTTTCAAAAAACCAACTTTTTGTTTCATTAACTTTCTGAATGATTATTTTGTTTTTAATTTCATTAATCTCTGATTTAATTTTTGTTATTTTCTTCTGCTAGGTTTAGGGTTAGATTGTTCTTCTTTTTCCAATTCCATAAGATGGTTTGTGAGTATGTGTTGCATCTTTCTATTTTCTAATGTAGGCATTTAGTGCAATAAATTTTCCTCTCAGGACTGCTTTTGCTATATCCCACTGGTTTTGATAAGTTGTATCTTCATTTATGCACCTAACTTAAATTGTTATGTTTGAGGAAATTAACAATTTCTTCTTTTATCTCTTCTTGAAACCAATTATCATTCAGCATAAGGTTGTTTAATTTCAATATCTTTATGTGGGAATGAACGTTTTTGTTGGAGTTGAGTTCCACCTTTATAGCCTTGTGATCTGAGAAGAGACAAGGTATAATTGCTATACCTTTAATTTTGCTCAGGTTTGATTTGTATCCTAGGATATGATCTATTTTGGAGTATGTGCCATGGGCTCGTGGGGAAAAAAAGTATATTCTTTTGCTTTAGGATGGTGTGTTATATATGTCTACTAATCCCATTTGTCCTAAGGTCACATTTAAGTCCTTTGTATCTTTGTTTAGTTTCTGTTTAGAGGATCTATCCAGTTCTGTCAGAGGGGTGTTAGAGTCCCTGGCTATTATGATATTATGGGATATCATATTGCTCAGATCCCTCAAGGTCTGTTTCATAAATCTGAGCGCATTTAAGTTATGTGCATAAATATTTAAAATTGAGATGTCTTTTTGTTGTATTGTTCCTTTGACCAGTATGAAATGTCCAACTTTGCGTTTGTTTTTTTTTTTTTTTTTTTTGGAGACAGAGTGCCATGGCATCACAGCTCACAGCAACCTCCAGGTATTGGGCTTAGGTGATTCTCTTGCCTCAGCCTCCTGAGTAGCTGGGAGTACAGGTGCCCACCACAATGCCCAGCTATTTTTTTTTTTTTTTGCAGTTTGGTCGGGGCCAGATTCGAACCTGCCACCCTCAGTATATGGGGCTGGTGTCCTATTCACTGAGCCATAGGTGCCACCCCATCTTTGCATTCTTAACTTTAGTTGCTTTGAATCCATTTGTATCTGAAAATAAGATTGCAACCCCTCTCTCCTTCTGATTTCCATTAGCTTGAAATATTGTTTTCCATCCCTTAATCTTGAGTTTTGATTTGTCTTTCAGGGCTAGGTATTGTCTCCTGAAGACAGTGTATGGATGGCTTGTGGCTTTATTTTTATCCATTCAGCCAACTTATGCCTCTTCAGTGGGGAATTCAATCCATTGACATTTATTGAGAGTATTGATAAGTGTGGTAGATTTTTATTCATCTTGTTATGAGAAAGAATGTTGTGTAGTTTTATCTTTTGCGTCACTGTGAAAGCTAAGTTTTGGCCTTTAGCTTCTAGGTGTTTATTCTGGTGGTGGTCCATTGTGGTGTTCAGGGTTGAGAATAGGTCTAAGTATTTCCTGTAGTGTTGGACTTATGGCAAATTTCGTCTGTGCTTGTATATCCACAAAAAAATAAATGATTTCTCCATCAGTTTTGCAGCTTAGTTTAGTGCAATACAGATTTCTGGGCTGGAAATTGTTTTGTTTAAGGATACTGAAGGTAGACAACCATTCTTCTCTGGCTTGGAAAGTTTCAGTTGCAAAGTCTGCTGTCATCCTAATGACTCTGCCCCCTGTAGATCATTGACATTTACTCTAGCTGCTTGCAGTATTTTCTCCTTCATCTTGACTTTGGACAGGTTCATTACAATGTGTCTTGGAGAAGCTCTATTAAAGCTGAGATGACCTGGGGTTCAATATCTATCTGAAAGGAGTGTGTCCAGATCTTTAGCAAAACTTGGACAGTTTTCATTTATGATAGTCTCTAGTAGGGCTTCCATGTCTTTGGGACAATCTTCTTCCCTTTTAGGGATTCCTATTATTTGTATGTTTGAATGCTCCATGGAGTTTCATGGTTCCCTAAGTGCCTACTTTGCTTTCTCTCCTTTTCTGCCTCAGTGACTACGTGGGTTAACTTGAAAACTCTATCCTCTAGCTCTCATGTTCCTTCTTCTCCATGGTCTAATCTATTTTTGATACTTCCCACTGCACTTTTACAGTATCCTGATTGTCTCCTTCATTTCCTTAAGCTCCACCATATCCTTTCTATATTCTACATATCTCTCACTTGACTTTTGGTTCTGTCTTTCCAGTCTCTCATCCATTCCCTTTATTGTCTTAATCATCCATATTTTAAATTCCTTTTCTACCCAGTCAATTAATCCTTTATAGGAGGAGTCTTCTGTAAAAGCTGCCTTGTTGTCCCTTGGAAGAGTTGCTCTATTTTCATTTTTCATGGTGCTTAAATTTTTCTGTTGACTCCTCCTCATGTGTGCTTTCCTCTCATTCACCTCCTTACGCTCCTTTTTCCTTCACACTTTCTCTTTTGCTTCAAATTATCTTGTCTCAGAGTTTCAGTAATGAAGGCCTCTTGGTATGAGGCCAAAGGAAGAGAAAGGTAAAGAGAAAGAGACAGCAGAGAGAGAGAAGAGGAAAAGAAAGAAAAAGGAAAAAATAAGGAAAAAGTAAAAGAAAAGGTGGGGGAAGGAAGGGGTTGTAATAGAAAAAAACTTTAAGAACAGATGGTAAGAGATGATGATAGTGATGGAAGAAATGGTATTGATCAGCATGGTGCTAAGGCCATGCCTGTAACTCAAGGATTTTGAGGGGCTGGACTGGATGGGCTCCTCAAAATCAGGTGCTCCTTACCAGCCAGTGCCAAGCCAGGTTCTTACTCTGCCAAAAATAGGAAGAGAAGAAAAAGTGCAAAAACAAAAAAACAGGAAGAAAAAATTAAGTAAGGATAAAAATGAAATAGAAAAATTCTGCAGCATGATCTGGCCACATACTTTCCTCCTGGAGCCAAAGATAGAAAGGTCTCTTAGCTCCCTTGAGCCAGACTGCTGCTGTGGCCTACCTGCCAGACCACAGGTGTGTCACCCCAGCTCTCGGCACAAAAAAGAAAAGAAAAAAAATATTAAAATAAGAATAAAGGAACTTAAAAATATTGTTGTATAAAATAGGAGAGAGAGAGAAGTGGAGTAAAGAAAGTTGTTGCAGAAGTGATTTATGTGGCAGAGATGAGAAAGGTAGAAGAGTCTCTATCCAAAGAGAGAATGTAGATGAGTGAAATAGAATAAATGAGGCTAAAATGCTATAACCAAAAAATGCAGGAGCCCTTGCTCTTAATGAAAGTAAAAATGGAAGTTAAGAAAAGAATCAGCCAAACAAATTAGCAAGAAGCAAAACACATCAATACAACATAATGAAAGTTCTAATAACCAACAAAAAGCAACCTCAGCAACAAATAAACAAAGGAAAAAATAAAAAAACTAACAACACCAACACTGAAAAGAAAAAAAATTTTTTTAATTATATATATACATACATATAAAATATATATATAGATAGATAGATTTGCATATATACATATACAAAGAGACCGACTTTAGTAGGAATATATTTGTGTTGTAATATACTGCCAGGACACCAGGTAGCATTGTAGTTTTAGGGGACGGCAACACAGCTGTTAAACTCTCCCTAGTTGCCAGGCATAAACCTGTTTCCCTACTTAATTGTGATCGTGTGATTATTTCCTCAGTGTTCAGACCCCACCAGGTTGGGGTCTCAAAGCTGTCCAGAATCTTTCAGAGGCAGGCCTCACCATGTCCCCAGACAACAGTTCCCATGGGGTACAGGAGTCCCTGGGCCATCACAAGTGGAGGACTGATACCAGCAGGTGGAACTAGAAGTCTGTGTCCCTGCAGGAGGCCCACTCTCATGACCTTCTCATGACCTTTGCACAATGTCTGCCTCTGGCTGCCAGCCCTTTGAAGTATGGCTGTCTTTACCTCCGCCCCAGACCAGCTCTCAAATCTGGCTGATTCACTGTTTGGGGGCACCCACTTTTCCAGGCTTTTCACTCCACATACAGCTTCCCCCAAGAACCAAAAACTGTGAAAAGGCTTTCTCCCATTTGGATTTCCACAAGGGAGCCAGTCACTCCTACTGACTTACAAAAAACTTGCCTAGTATGTCAGGTCTCTGCTGCTCCCGTTCCCGCACTGCATCCTGAACCACACACCACATCCCTGTGCTCCTGGAGCCACAGTTCCAGGTAAGATCTCTGCACCAGACACAGCCTGGATTTCTCCCATCCTTCAGTTGTACTGGAACTCAGCTGAACGACCTTTCTGACCCGCCATCTTGCTCCGCCTCTCTTTATACATTGTTGATTTGCTACCTAATTTTGTTGAGGAATTTTGCATCTATATGATGTAAATTTATACCTTAGTAACAAGCTTCTAAGGTACATACTGTGGTCACTTCATTTTACAGATGAGAAAACTAAAACACAAAGAGGCGAAATAACTTGTTACAATCACACTAGTAAGTACATGGTAGAGCTAGGTTTTGAATATAATCATCTGACTTTAGAGGCCATAATTTTAACCACTATACTACAATGGAAACTTTGTTTTTCCCACATCATTTTAAAAAAAAAACACATAGTTTTAAAACACATTTGTTTCTTTGTGAAAAATAAAGCCAAATGCTAGTGCTATTGAGATTTAAAATAACTTTTGTTCTTGGTTAGAAAATACTAAGTCTTACTCAATTAGATACATAAGAAAAGCTGGCTAGTGATGTCTCAGACATTTGATCCCTATCAGTCCACAGGCTCTAAATAGAAAAAAAGAAATAGCATGGCATGAAACTGTTTCAGTGAATGTTTAAGCCACAACATGTATATAAATTAGCCTATATTTAGGCGTAGTAAATGTCTGGAAGCAGCAATTAAGTTTCTCTTTCTTCCTTGCGCTTTCCACAAAGAAGTTAAAATGGAGTTTTATAGTCAAATAACCTGGAAAAATGGGTACAAAAATATAGTTAGATAGAATGATATAGCTAGATAGATCTAATATTTGATAGCACAACAGAGTGACTGGTCACCAATAAGTCATTGTACACAGTCTGACAATTCACAAACTTGACACTGTGTGCTTATGCTGGCAGCATTGAACAAATAACTTGGTAAAGGCTTATAACCTTGGTGTATCAGTGTCTCACAGTTGTGTTTGAGTCAATATGTGTGACAGTGTCTTACTGAGTGGTGTTCATGGTGGTTGTTTTTCTGTGTTGTTACAAGAATGTTCCAGGGGGATAGCTTGAGGCTCCGTCTCAAAAAAAAAAAAAAGTTTGAATTAGAGCAATAAACAAACATTCATAATTTTTTTTTTTAAGACAGAGTCTCACTTTGTTGTTCTGGATAGAGTGCTATTGTGTCATAATAGCTCACGGCAACCTCCAACTCTTGGGCTCAAGCAATCCTCTTGCTTCAGCCACCCAAGTAGCAGGGACTCCAGGCACCCGCCACAATGCCCAGCTATTTTTAGAGACGGTCTCACTCTTGCTCATGCTGGTCTTGAACTCCTGAGTTTAAGCAATCTGCCCATCTCAGCCTCCCAGAGTGCTAGGATTATAGGCATGAAACACTGTGACCGGCCTTAAATAGATTTCTTTACTGAGGATTTTTCAGAGCCAAAATTTTCAATGGTGGGAAGAGTATGCTGATTCTTAAGTGATTTGGCCATGGGAGCCTTTTTCAGAATAACTAGCAGAACTAGTATTTTATAAAATGTAATTTGAAAAATACCATATTATGCTAAATTTTAGGGAGTTATACTGGTATTTGAAAAATTGGGGATAAATTAGTGTCTTGGAAAATATCACTCCTCATGAAAAACAAAACCCAAAACACTTCTCATACTTCAATTTATTCTTTTGCAGAACCTTCTGAAATCCTTGAGTTAGAAGCCACTAGATATAAGGATATTTTATCTTTTTTTCTTGCAGTTTTTGGCTAGGGCTGGGTTTGAACCTGCTACCTCCAACATATGGGGCCGGCGCCCTACTCCTTTGAGCCACAGGTGCAGCCCAGATATAAAGATATTTTAATCAGAAAAGCACTTATTTCTCTCTAAAGGAAACTGCTCTCATATCTTTCAAAAATATCTATTGAGCATCTCCTATCTGCCATCAACTAAAGAGAGAGTTCAGGGCAGCTCCTGTGGCTCAGTGAGTAGGGTGCCAGCCCTATATACCAAGGGTGGTGGGTTGGAGCCCAGCCCCAGTCAAACTGCAACAAAAAATAGCCGGGTATTGTGGCAGGCACCTGTAGTCCCAGCTACTTGGGAAGCTGAGGCAAGAGAATCACCTAAGCCCAAGAGGTGGAGGTTGCTGTGAGCTGTGATGCCACAGCACTCTACTGAGGGTAACAAAGTGAGCCTCTGTCTCCAAAAAAAAAGAGTTCCAATTTCCTTACTGGAAAAGGCTGTGCTGCCACCATGATCAGCCTCCAAAACTGTGAGAAATCAATTTGTTTAGAAGCCACCCAATCTATGGTACTTTGTTATAGTAGTCCAAACTAAAAGAATACTCAAGAGAAACAAAAACATATACCCACAACCCACACTATTGGCTATTCGCAATATTCAAAAAGTGAAAAACCGGCAGCTCCCATAGCTCAGTTGGTCGGGCGCTGGCCACATACACTGAGGCTGGGGGTTTGAACCAGGGCTAGGCCAGCTAAAACAATGACAACTGCAACAACAACAATAACAACAAAAATAGCTGGGTGGGTGACTGTTGTCCCAGCTACTTGGGAGAAAGAGGCAAGAGCCTTAAGCCCAAGAGTTGGAGGTTGCTGTGAGCTGTGACACCAAGGCACTCTACCCGGGGTGACAACTTGAGACTGACTCAAAAGCGAAAACCCTTTCCATCAGCTGATTGTATGCATGTGGTATTTCACAATAAAATCTTTTATAAGCAATAAAAAGGAAATGAAGCACCGATAGATACAATGACATGGATGAATCTTGAAAACATTATACTAAGTGAAGAATGCCCATTCACAGAAGGCTTCTGTATTATTCCATTTTTATAAAATATTCAGAAAAGGAAATGTAGAGACAAAAAGTAGATTAGTGGTTGCTAAGGGATATTGAGGGTTGGGAGATAAACATTAACTACTAATGGATACGAGGCTTCTTTTAGGGATCACAAAAATGAAATTAGATTGTGATGATGCTTGCACAATCTGCAAATATACTAAATAAAAATTGTGCGCTTTAAATGAGTAAATGGTATGGTATGTGAAATGTACCTCAATTTTTTTTTTAAGTAGACAAATGCTGAAAGTAGATATGCATACAAAAGTAATGGAAAAATATAGATGTAAAATAAAAAAAATTTTTGAATATTTAATTGGTTAAATTTTTAACAATTGTAACAATTTAACAAAAATTGTTAAATTTTTCTAACATTTAATTGGCTATACATCTAAAAATGTTTTTTTACAACCATGGTGCTAAAGTAATTGTTCTCTCCAACAAAATTATGAGTTGTCAGTTTTCAACTAATTCTTCAAGTATTGCATTTTAATGATACAAGAACTAAAAAGTAATTATAAGATAGAAACTATCAGAGATGTGTGTGAAACCTAGAACCAGGATTTACAAGACCGCTATGTCCCAGAGCTGTGTTTGACAATTGATGAGTAGTTACATTAAGATACTGCATATGTCAGGTATATATATCAAAACTCTAATACATATTATCAATGTTCCTCATTATTTAAAATTGCTAATAAAGCTCTTCAATATTCCTTCATTTTCCCTTTGGTAAATTTGGGACTACAGGTGCCTGCCACAAAGCCGGGTTATTTTTTTGTTGCAGTTGTCGTTGTTTAACTGGCCTGGGAGGGGTTTGAACCCGCCAGCCTGGGTGTATGTGGCCGGCGCCCTACCCATTGACCTACAGGCACCACCTTATATGATAATCATTAACTAAGTTCTTATAGTATTGTACTTCAGTAGTGGATTCCACTCTGCTCCATTCTACAAACACATCATTGTCTGTAACATCCTCAACTGCCAGCAAATTTAGTCTTCTGGAAGACATATCAGACAAAAACTGTCATAAGTGAAAGATTAACTTAGCAGATACTGTCACAACTAGCAAGCAGTAAGCTCCAAGATGATCACTGGATTTGTTTCCCAATTAAATAAGTATCTACAACCACTCCATCAGGAGACTTTAAACCAATGAAGACTCTTAAAAATCCTGCTGAAGGCAACATCTTTGGAAGATGACTACTAATCAAGACCCTCGAATCAAGCAAATGACAACAGGAGACAGACAGCTTCTTCCTTAGGCAACAAGCAGAGTTTTCTAACCCTTTGCTCCACTTCCCTCCTTTGCTTATTCTGGTTTGGCTCTCCCTAAAGATTGCCTAAAAGTTTGCCAATTTGCTCTCACATCTTTATCATTATAGTCTTCATCTTTTGTGGTCTTTTTTGTCTGTTTTAAGACATGCAAGATTTTCGAGCAATTTTTTTTCAGATCACAGCTACTCTCTAAATCTCTCAAATTCCATTGTAAAGAAAATAATTGTTGCTTTAAACTCATAGGGAGAGGCTCGGCGCCTGTGGCTCAGTCGGCTAAGGCGCCAGCCACAGACACCTGAGCTGGCGGGTTCGAATCCCCAGCCCGGGCCCACCAAACAACGATGGCTGCAACCAAAAAATGGCCGGGCATTGTGGCGGGCGCCTGTGGTCCCAGCTACTTGGGAGGCAGAGGCAGGAGACTCGCTTGAGCCCAGGAGTTGGAGGTTGCTATGAGCTGTGATGCCATGGCACTCT
>CAUYQV010078813.1:0-11713 GCA_963574575.1 Galagoides demidoff
AAAAAACACACAACACAGCTGGGTGTGGTGGCATGTGCCTGCAAGAGCCTGGGAGGCTCAGCCCAGACTGCGTAACACAAAGAGACTCCTATCACAAAAAAAAGATAAATAAAATAAGATAAATGCAACAGATTTAAGCTATTTTTTTTTGTTGTTGAAAGTAAAGATTCTGTCTCAGCACCTGTGGTTCAAGTGGCTAAAGTGCCAGCCACGTACACCCAAGGTGGAGGGTTCAAATCCAGCCTGGGCCTGCCAAACAATAATGACGGTTGCAACCAAAAAATAGCCAGGTGTTGTGGCAGGTGCCTGTGGTCCCAGCTACTTGGGAGGCTGAGGCAGGAGACTCACTTGAGCCCAGGGGTTGGAGGGTGTTGTGAGCTGTGATGCCACAGCACTCTACCCAGGGGGACAGCTTGAGGTTCTTGTCTCAAAAAAAAAAAAAAAAAAGAAAGAAAAGAAAAGAAAGATGATTCTTTTATTCTGTCAGTTAATTTGGGCTCATGCTAAGTAGTAATAGCGTTTTCCATGTCATCAATCTGTTGGTGAGTCACAAAACATCATAACTGAAAGGGACCATTTTAGAGATTATTGGGTCTGAGTGTCCATCAGTCCTTTGGGAGTGGGTTGAATGGTGGCTGCCAAAGAGACATATCCATGTTCTGATCCACACAACCTGAGAATATTTACTGTACATTGTTAGAAGAGTGAATGTGACCTATTGGCCAAAACTTATGATTAAGTTCAGGATTTTGAGAGGAGAGGTGTATCCTGGGTAAAACCAATCAGCCCTAAAACCAATCCCATGTGTCCTCGTGAGAAGGAGGCAGGTGAAGTTACACAGATGGAAGCGCAGGAGGCTGACACTGGAGATGTGAGTGGAGTCCAGGTGCACGTCCAGATGCTGGAGATGTGAGTGGAGCCCAGGTATGAGTCTAGACTCTGGAGATGTGAGTGGAGCCCAGGTATGAGTCTAGACTCTGGAGATGTGAGTGGAGCCCAGGTGCACGTCCAGACTCTGGAGATGTGAGTGGAGCCCAGGTGCACGTCTAGACTCTGGAGATGTGAGTGGAGCCCAGGTGCACGTCCAGACTCTGGAGATGTGAGTGTGAGCCTAGGTGTGCATCCAGATGCTTGAGATGTGAGTGGAGCCCAGGTGTGCGTCCAGACGCTGGAGATGTGAGTGTGAGCCCAGGCGTGCATCCAGACACTGGAGATGTGAGTGTGGGCCCAGGTGCACGTCCAGATGCTGGAGATGTGAGTGTGGGCCCAGGTGTGTGTCCAGATGCTGGAGATGTGAGTGGAGCTTAGGTGCCCATCCAGACACTGGAGATGTGAGTGTGAGCCTAGGCGTGTGTCCAAGCGCTGGGGATATGAGTGGAGCCCAGGTGTGCGTCCAGACACTGGAGATGTGAGTATGAGCCCAGGCACGCGCCCAGACGCTGGAGATGTGAGTGCAGACCCAGGTGTGCGTCCAGACGCTGGAGATGTGAGTGCGAGCCCAGGCGTATATCTCCACAGGTGGAGAAGCAACAGTGGGCCTTTCCCTTGAGCCTCCAGAGGCCCATGGCTCTGCCAAACCTTGATTTCAGACACCTGGTCCCCAGAACTATGAGAGAATAAATTTGTGTTTTTTAAAGTACCAAATCTGTGGTAATTTTATTTATTTTGCAACAGATACTTTGTCACCATGGGTAGAGTGCCATTTTATCATCAGAGCTCATAGCAACCTTGAACTCTTAGGTTTGAATGATCCTCTTGCCTCAGACTCCTGAGTAGTTGGGGTTACTGGTATGTGCCACAACCACCCAGCTAGTTTTTATATTTTTAGTAGAGACAGGGTTTCACTGCTACTCAGGTGGGTCTTGAACTTTTGAGCTCGGGCAATACACCCACATCAGCCTCCCAGAGCTCTGGAATTACAGGTGTGAGCCCTGTGGTAATATTTAATAACAGCAATAGGAAACTAATACAGAGCCTCGCTGTGCAGAAACCTAAGGCCTTGAGAGGCACTGACTCCAGTCCTTCCACTAATAAGCACAGATAAATCAGGCTCCTCCTCCCCGGCCTCAGGCCCAGCATAGCACTGTCCTGGCCCTCACTTCCCTGACCTTTCCACCCCACAGGACACCCTGAGTCTTCCTCTGTGCACCAATCCCCACGGCCTCAAGCTCTCCCGAGTCCTCTCTTTTCTCTGTCCTCCTTTCTTCTCCATTTGTTTCTCTTTGCTTTTCTTTGCTACTGATTCATGCCCTTCCTATGTATTTTGTTCCAGCCACTGTGCTCTCCTCCTCCTGATCCTAGCAGCCCTCTGAGGGATCTCATTTCATCCCAAAGTTGCAAAGACTCCCCGGAATTCCAGTGGTGTCATCATAGCCTTAACTTCTCTTTTCATATCTGAGAACTGGTATGTGCCAGTTCTGGGCGATTCACTCCCCCTGCACATCCAAGGCCATCCCCATCTTGTTCTTCCCCTGCAAGCCCATCCTGCTCCTTCATTCTCTGAGTAGGAAACAAACCTGAAATGCAATCGCAGGTACAGAGGGCACTTTTCAAAAGGAGCCAACACTACTCAAAATGAGGTCTACAGACCTCCCTCAGGGGAGGGGACAGGGAGTGGCTACAGTGTAGAATCCTGGCCTCTGCCACTCACCTAAAGACCCAAGTCTCTGCAGGAGAGTCTCAGAAATGGAGTTTGTGAGAAACTTTAACACACTGTGGTCTTAGAGCCACTGAACTAAATGTTAAGAAAGTCGAGTAAAATGAGAACATTTAACTAGATCTAATAAAAATATGCCCGAGCTGTCCATGTTTGTCAAATTCACTCCACATATGTTTATTGAACAATCATGTCTCGGGTGCTGTTCTAGGTACAGGTCTGACCTGCAACAATGGAAAAGATGCTCCCGTCTCAGGAAGCAAACATTCCAGTGGAGAGAGGCCAAGAATAAACAGTCACGTGAAGAAGATCAGTTTGTTTGGTACTCACTATGGACAGGGGTTCCATCAGGAAGTACCGTCCGGATATGACCTGAAGGTATGACACAGCCAGCATTGTAGGTCTGGGGACCAAACCAGAAATCACACGAGAGAAAGGTCAAGGTCAAGGTCAAGGCCTGGGGACAAGAACATTGCAGCCAAGGGGCCCATGGTTGAATCCTAGAAAGTAACAAGCAAAGTGCTGCGGGATGAACTTGGAGAAGGAGGCAGGAGCGGAATTCACGAGGGCTTTGCATGGCCAGTGTCCTGGTTTGAGGGACAAGGGGTTTCCCAGGAATAAGACTTTCAGTATTAAAACCAGGAAGGGCCCTGGCACACCAGGACAAGTTTCTCACCCTGGTCCTGGTAAGGCCTTTGAATCATAAGCACAATGAGTTTAAATTAAAGGTCTTACGTAAGCCCAGGACACTCATAGAAGGTTGTCTGTGCCATCCTGCAGGTGATGTGATGGTTGTTTAAACCCAGGTGCTGACTGGACACAGGCAGCAAGCAGACTTGGAAGTGGACAGATGTTGCCAGTTACTTCCAGGCATGAAGGAGGAAAAGGGATGAATCCGGGACAACTCTGGTGTTGCCTCACACTAGGCCAGGCGACCCTCAGGAAGCCGCAGAGGCAGTGGAGAAGGCATACCTTCATGGAGATCTCAGGTGGGCAGGTGCATACACAGGTCTGGGGTTTGACTCTCGCCCAGGTGGACATATAAACCCAGTAAAAGAGGACGTCATCACAGCACTGCAGGACCCACGATGAGCTCTGAACAGCCTCCTCATGTTCCATCATCCTGCCTTAAAGAAGGAGAGGGATGGTTGCAGCAAGGACTCCTTTCTCCCTTCAGAAGACACGAGGCCGCAGCTGGATGACAGAAGGGGCATGGGGGGCACATGTGTTTTATGGAAGCGAAAGTCATCCATCTGCTGCCTAACTTTTCCCCGGAGAGAACAGATTACAGTAAGATTTTTTTTTTATTTTGCAGAGAGACAAAATAGAAGCCTATTCTAAAGTGCCTCCCTTTGCAGGTAAACCTCAGAGGCATCAAGCAAAGAAACTAAAAAATAACCCCCTGTCACCTCTCTGGATAGCTGGTACTTTAGATTATAGCTCATGTGGTTTCAAAATGATTCTTCAGGGTGAATTCTTTTGTTTATTAATGAAGTGATCCTTCAGCCTGGCAATGTGGCTCATGCCTCTAATCCTAGCACTCTGAGAGGCTGAGGTGAGTAGACCCTTGAGTTCAGGAGTTCAAAACCAGCTGAGCAAGAGCAAAACCCCATCTCTAAAAAAATAGAAAAAAAAATAGCCTGGCATTGTGGCAGGAGCCTGTAGTCCCAGCTACTCAGGAGGCTCAGACAGGAGGATCACTTGAGCCCAGAGTCTGAGGTTGCTGTGAACAAAGCCGATACTATGGGACTCTACCCAGGGCAGCAGAATGAGACTCTGTTTAAAAAGAAACAAAAAAGTGACTCTTCCTGGTTGTTTTCTACTATAGCTCTTTGGAGAAATTAATCCACTAAATCAGTACTCTTTCCTCGAAGAGTTCTTGTCTTTTGTTTTTCACCCTGCTTCTTCCTACTGCCTGTTTTTTGCTAGAAGCTGTGGTCCTCATGATACCCTGGACTGGAACTAAGTTAATCAGTGCCCTACTTATGCTATCTCATCTCAAGCCTCTTAACTGCTTCTGTGAGCTGCTTCTCTTAAGAGTGTTGGTTTAAGGCATGATTCTTTTTTTTTTTTTTTTAAGAGTCTCACTTTGTCATCCTCATTAGAGTCCTGTGGCATCACAGCTCACAGCAACCTCCCTCTCTTGAGCTTAGGCAATTCTTTTGCCTCAGCCTCCTGCGTAGTCGGGTCCACAGGTGCCCATCACAACGCCCGGCTATTTTTGTTGTTGTTGTTGTTGTTCTTGCAGTTTGACCAGGGCCGGGTTCAAACCCACCACCTTCTGTATGTGGGGCTGGCGCCCTACTCACTGAGCCACAGGCGCCACCCCATGATTCTTCAAATGAACTTTTACGTTAGTGTTTTATACCTGTGGAATTTCAACCAGCCCGGTTTTTGTTAGTTTGTTGTTTGTTTTAACCAATGAGATAATCTCTGTTGTTTTTGATTCTAACTTCAAGTTTTTGAAATTCAACCCCAAACTCTAAACTTGGCTTTCTTGTTGCGTGTAGAAGGAGCAATGCTTCCCCCCTGTGGTGGAGTTTGGTATTTCACTCTGCAGAAACCAGACGCGCAGCGAAAACAAAGGGAGGAGCGGGGACTGACTGGGAAGGGATTTATGTTTTTATTTTAAATAGCTCATATCATCACTTTCATTTTTGGATAACAAAGGTAGAACTAAAGAGCCAATAGCTATTTTATAATAACCACAGAGAAAGTTTCTTTTGCTTTCTGTCTAAATTTATAAAGTCAATAAGTCACCTATAATTATAAAACTGAAACCTTCTTCAAGGTTATTTTTTAGCTCGTGTAGCTCTCCAGTGGAAGGCAGCAGTAAGTTCACATATCCCTCCAGCCCTTCCATCTTCTGAAATAATTACAACAATAATAATTAAAATAATAATGCTAATATCTATATGAGTGAAGTGCCTATTCATCAGAAAACGGTGTCTATGGCCCCCTGTGAGTTGAAGTTGAAAGGCCCTGGGGGGAGAGACAGCAGCCCCCACCAAGGTCTGACTCCTGAGCCCTGAGACAGAGGTGGGCTGGAGGCCTGGTGGGTGATGCTCACTCAGGCAGAGGCCACGTAGCAGGGCAGCGCTTACTGTGGGCATCCACGGAGAGCCACATAGAGACGCACGACTGTCTGGTGTGCCTCCTGGACTAGTGCACAGCTGGCCCCTGCAGCACCCACCCAAACCCTCCAGACCCACACACCGCATCTGAGCAAGATCCCCAGGTGATTAACATGCACTTTAATGTTCGGGAAGCGCTGAGAATGGAACAACTGACACAGCCAAGACCCACCAACTGGGCCGGGGTGCTGTGTTTAGGAAAGACGCAGGGACAATGGGAGTCCTCCGTCAAAAGGGAGGAAGGTGGGTATCCAGACTGCAGGGGATGGGTGGTTTGTGGGGCCTTCCGAGGAAGTAGAGGCTGGGGCTCATTTATGTAGCAATGATTGTTAATTCTCCTGTGGAATGCTGGGTGAGTCGCCGGGAAGAAGTCATTGTAGGAATGGCAGTGCCATTAGCAGCAGCGGCAGTACTAATATTGATAAGTGCCCTGTGAGTATCGAGTATTGCTGGGCTCTGTCTCAGGCTCTCATTTGCCTTGCTTAATCGAACTTTTGCAATGATCTTTGAGGGAGTCAACCTGGGCACAGGGAAATTAGTACTGTGCCAAAGTCGAGAAGCCATTAGGGGAAAACAGGATTTGAACCCAGAATTCCTACTCTAACACAGGCTAAGGCCAATTTGTGCCAGACAGACAGATATAGAAATAGCAAAATGTTTCTCAGACTTTTACCTCAAGAAGTCTGCTAAAATGCATATGCTTTGGCACCAAAGCCAAACTTCTGAATCAGGGAATCTAATGTAAGTCCATGAATCTGCCTCCTGAACTATTTTATCTCCAGAGTGACACAGAGGCCAGGGGGAAAGGACTGCTCAGAGAAACTTTGCCAATGACAGCAGAGAACAGCAGCTTTGATCTGCTTTATAGACTGAGCCAACCCCCTGCCCTGCTTAGAATAGGACACAGATTTCGACATGGAGGCCTGTTTTTTTTACTGTGATTCTTGCGAAAAGGACAAGAAGTTTGAAGATTTGAGGATATCCTGTTATTTCATAACAGGATTTTTGCTGCATCTTCTACTAACATTCGTTAATATCTATCTATCGGGATTTCTTTTATGGAAAGGAATGCTCACTACCATTTTTATGTGTTCAGTTTCTCATTTTTAAATTAAATGACATTTCTTCTAAATATACTGTTTACCAGTATATGCACCAAAGCATATGTGTTTACTAAGTAAGGTATCTCAAAACATTTAAAAACTAATTAAAAACTTAAAACTTTTCAAAAATCGAATATCATAGATGCTCTTAAATACTTGTAATTTCTTAAAAGTGAACAAAACATTTATAAAATAGTACAGTAATTCAACTCTTTGGTTGCACATGAACTGACTATAATGTGCTATTAATGTAGATTTAAAAGAGCTCCTTCATAATCTCTATTCCATCCTTATTCTTTTTTTCCTAGAGGTACTGTTACATGCTGCATCGTATCTACCCCAAAATTCCTGGGTTGAAATCCCAAGCTTTAGTATCTCATAATGTGACCTTATTTGGAAACGAGAGTATTGCAGATGTAATCATTAAAGTGAGCCCACCAGTGATCTGGTCCTTACAGGAGGGGAAATCTGGTTACACAAGGCCATGGGAAGATAGAAGCAGAGATGTCGGTTATGATTCCATAAGCCAGAGAGTATGAAAAGATTGTCAGCAAACTGTCAGGATCTAGGACAGCGGCATGGAGAAGGTTCTCCCTCATAGCACTCAGAAGAAACAAACTCTGTCAACACTTTCATTTTGACCCCCAGAACTCCAGAACTGTGAGACAATACTTTCCCGTCTAAGCCACCTCCCCTGTGTGTGGCACCTGGAAACTAAAGCAAGTAAAACTTACCTTATCCAGAGGATCCAGGCAAAGACAAGCCAACCAGGACATTAGGTACAGCCTGATACTTCGTGATGGTGCCCACGACACTGAACAAAATATTTATTTCTAAGCAACAGAAGATAAGGGGTACCCCCTGAAATTTGGAGTTATGGATGTGAAACTCAATGTGGTTCTACATCTTGGAGATTTATGTTCTTAGAAACCACTTGCAGACATCAAGGGCGATAAATAAACCATAACGTGGTTGTTTTAATATTTATTTTTATTTGTTCATTATAACAGAGCTTTTTTAGAATGTAAACCATGCTAATAAGATCCTCTCTTCTAACCCTTGCTGGTGGCTCTGCTGGGGATACCACCTTGGAATTCCCAAAGAGCTTGCCTTGGATTCAGTATTTCCCAAAGGAAAGGTCTGGGCTACCTGCAGGCACTTCCACCCCAAGGTCCTCCCTCCTTCTCACAGGGACTTCGGTGGTGACACTTTGCCTTTAGATCAAAAGCTAGTCGAACTCTGAGTTCTGACAAATGAGGAATGCCATCTTCTAATAGTTATAGTTATTCTGAGTGCCTCCCCTTACTTATGAAACCAAATAGGAGCTCTAGGCTAATGTTGAGAGAGGCCAAATTGGGTTCAGATTCATCTGAATGTTTGGTTTCTTCAGTGTATTGAGATGACACCCTTTCTTCTGATCCACAAGAAAGCCATCAACTGACAACCAACTAGAGGACCGGGCCTCACGACTGACAGCCGACTAGAGGAACAGGCCTCACGACTGACAGCTGACTAGAGGACTGGGTCTCACGACTAACAGCCGGCTAGAGGACCGGGCCTCACCACTGACAGCCGGCTAGAGCACCGGGCCTCACCGCTGACAGCCAGCTAGAGCACGGGGCCTCACCGCTGACAGCCGGCTAGAGGCCTGGGCCTCACAACTGACACCACCTAGAGGACTGGGCCTCACGACTGACAGCCAGCTAGAGGACTGGGCCTCACAGCTGACAGCCACCTAGAGGACTGGGCCTCACGACTGACAGCCAGCTAGAAGACTGGGCCTCACATTCAGCTTTTGTCGGGGATAGGTGCTGGGACAGGTAAGGAAGACGAGTACTCTGGAAAGGTACTGGGGGTAAATTCTGAGGTAGGTACTAGGCGTGAGTACTAGATATGGGAACTGGGGGTAAGTACTAGGAATAGGTTCTAGCAGAGGTCCTCAGAATAGGTACTGGGGACAGGTAGTGGGGACAGATACTTAGGAAAGGTCCTGGAGATAAGTACTTTAGTACTGAAGACAAGTACTAAAGATAAATACAGCAATAGGTACTGGGGACGGGTACCGAGGAGATTATGAAATGGGTACTGGACACAGGTACTAGGCATGCATGCTGGGGACAGGTTCTGGGGAAAGTCACTTGGAACAGGTACTGGGGATAGGTACTATGTATCGGTACTGGACATAGTCACTTGGGATGCATTCTGGGAACAGGTGCAGAGGATGGTACTGCAGATGAATTCTGGGAATAGGTACTGAGGCCTCTGGGCCCTTGGTGCTAATCAGACTCAGAGGTCCTGCCCTGCTTCCCAGCACATCTGCCTGTGCACCTTACGCCACTTACAGGCCGGTAGGAGGCACAGCTGTCCACTGACTGATAGCAATAATGGCTTGTCCTTTAAAGCCTAAAAGGCCACAGAAGAAGGGTCACAAAACTTGGTAGGAATATAAATTCTGAGCATAAAATCAATAATGCAATCCAAACTTGGAGAACTAATCTCCTGCCCCCTCTAGGGCAGTGCCCTGCAGAAGAGCAAGGTGCCAGCCAGTGGCCTCAGCAGTGAAGGAGGCAAGGGGGCCATGGAAGTGGGGTGCTGCTGAGACCTGGGCCACCAGTCAGGAGGAACAGGGGAGAAACTGGGGAGATGCCTGCAAGGTAGCCGTCTCGGGTGGAGACTGTCCTGGGATTCCCTCTTCATTGCACAGACAGACACTGATCATGATGGGGGCTCCCCTTCCTCACTCTCTCGGATGGGCATTGGATAGGAGGTGGGGAATCTCTCCCCTTATCCTCGCAGAGAGACACAGACTATGATGGGGTCCCTTCTCCTCATCCTTATAGACAGACCCTGCCTGTGACTGCAAGTTTCAGGGGTCCCTCTCCTCATTTCACACAGAGACACTGACTGTCTTGGGGGTCCCTTGCCTCATCCTCACACAAACATGCTGTGTTTGGGGGTCCCTCTCCTCAGCCTCACACAAACACGCTGTGTTTGGGGTCCCTCTCCTCAGCCTCTCTGATAGATACTTGGTCTGGCTTTAATAGGCATTTTTCCCTCTTTCCTTAGCAGTCCTTTTTCTGTCATCCTGGACAGGTCTGGGTTGCTGGTCCAACCAGACAAACCACAGTGCTGTTTGGGGACTTTCCTGCAAAGTTACTGTGTAAAACTGTCCCTGCCTATGAGGTTCACTGGGAGTGTGTGGATCTGGACTGTCCGAGAGTCATGTTCCCTACTTCGGGAAGAAAGTCTCTAACTGGAAGGAGTGGAGATAGCACAGAGAGCGAGGGAGGGAGAGATGATAGCAACATTTACACAGTGCCCTCTCTTCCTGATCTCATCTGTCTCAGACAGTTCATTCAATTATTTTCTGCTTACTTAGTTAAGCTCTTTCATCTCTGTAGATGGCAAGAGAGTCCTCCTACAAAAGTCCCTCCAGGGACAAAGGCCTTCGGATCAGGCAAGGATAAAGAAGGACCCAGAGGAGAGAGGACAGGTCTTGGGTGGCTGTGTGACCGTTTTAACATAGTTGCATATTTTATCTCTTTTCTATACTCACATTAACCCAGTGATTGGCACAGCAGTTCAGCCTGTTCACAGCTGGGTGCCTTGCCTGGGACCATGCAGCTGATAAGAGGCAGAGGGGTACATGTCTCCAGCCAGAGCTGTGATGAACTTGGATGTTCAATCCCCTGCTCTCATCTGCAGAGGCTCCTAACTCTTGCCTCTGACTCAGCTTAAGAATGAACTTTCCCTTGAACTGTTGAGTTAAACACAGGCCACTGGTTTTGCAGATCCATCCTATAGCTCATCAGGAGTCCAGGGCAGAGGGTGTCTTATTGCTACTGGAAATCCAACTTTTACTATTAGAGGCAGCATCATTTTGTTGTCTGACAGACCTTACAGTTTTACAAGTTTCCTTTTCCTGGGGTATCAGTCTGCTGAGGTTTCCAGGATGTTTTTGGCTTGTAGGCCAAAACAACTGTTCCACACGCTGAAGAGTATTTTACCACTTATCCAGAGAACAAAGAGTATTTGATGAAGATCCTTTGTCTCTGCTCCACACAACCCAGGGCCTCACCTCCCTAAATCTGATCCAGGCACAATTACATCCACTTTTTGAAATGTTTTCCAAGACCATGCATGCTCTTCTTGAAAAATTAGGTCTAGGATTCTGCAACTGGAGCTTTGATGTAACCAAAGATTTAACCCAGCTAAAAAATAACTCACTGAAAACAGAAAGCAAAAGTGGACCAAGTATGCTATTTGCATTATTATTGCAAAATAAGATCTGACCCTGTGTGTAGTTGGGAAGGACTCCTGCCAGGGGTGTGGGAATCTGGTTCCTGATAGGAAATCTGGTTTGGGAAAGAAAACACTATACTTCCCACTCTGACAAGATAGAATCCTCAGTTCCCTGATGTTTTCATGTTAATCCCCATGGATGACTCGCTGGGAAACAGTCCAGCTGGAAGGAATGAAAGCTCTAGAGAGCAGATGCAGGCAGGGTGAGGTGCCACCTCCACCAGTGAGTAGATGGAGGCAGGGTGAGGTGCCACCTCCACCAGTGTGTAGATGGAGACAGGGTGAGATGCTGCCTCACTAGTGAGTAGATGGAGGCAGGGTGAGGTGCCACCTCCACCAGTGACTAGATGGACACAGGGTGAGGTGCCACCTCCACCAGTGAGTAGATGGAGGCAGGGTGAGGTGCCACCTCCACCAGTGAGTAGATGGAGGCAGGGTGAGGTGCCACCTTCACCAGTGTGTAGATGGAGACAGGGTGAGATGCTGCCTCACTAGTGAGTAGATGGAGGCAGGGTGAG
>CAUYQV010078815.1:0-16029 GCA_963574575.1 Galagoides demidoff
TCAAAAGCAGGTGTTCCAATTTTATTCGCAGATACAATAGGCTTTAAACCAACAAAAGTAAGGAAAGATAAGGATGGTCACTTCATATTTGTTAAGGGTAACACTCAACATGATGAGATTTCAATTATTAACATTTATGCACCCAACCAGAATGCGCCCCAATTTATAAAAGAGACTCTAACAGACACGAGCAACTTGATTTCCTCCAGCACTATAATAGTTGGAGATTTTAACACCCCTTTGGCAGTGTTTGGTACATCCTTTAGTAAGAAACTAAGCAAAGAAATTTTAGACTCAAACTTAACCATTCAACAATTGGATTTAATAGACATCTACAGAACATTCCATTCTAACAAAACTGAATACACATTCTTCTCATCAGGCCACCGAACATCCTCCAAAATTGATCACATCTTAGATGACAAGTCTAACCTCAGCAAATTTAAAAGAATAGAAATTATTCCTTGCATCTTCTTGGGCCATCATGGAATAAAAGTTGAACTCAGTAACAACAGGAATCTGCATACTCATACAAAAACATGGAAACTAAATAGCCTCATGCTGAATGACAGCTGGAACATAGATGAGTTTAAGAAGGAAATTACCAATTTTTGGAACAAAACTATAATGAAGACACGAATTACCAGAACTTCTGGGATACCACAAAAGGAGTCCTAAGAGGGAAATTTATGGCATTGTAAGCCTTCCTCAAGAGAACAGGAAGAGAGGAAGTTAACACTTTAGTGGGACATCTCAAGCAACTGGAAAAGGAAGTACATTCCAATCCAAAACCCAGCAGAAGAAAAGAAATTACCAAAATTAGAGCAGAATTAAATGAAATTGAAAAGGACTTGAAGAGAAACTTCTCTGAAGAAGACAGGTGCATGGCCTACAGACACATGAAAAAAATGCTTATCATCCTTAATCATCAGATAAATGTAAATCAAAACCACTTTGAGATATCATGTAACTCCAGTAAGATTAGCCCGTATTACAAAATCCCAAAGCCATAGATGTTGGTGTGGGTGTGGAGAAAAGGGAACACTTTGGCACTGCTGGTGGGAATGCAGACTAATATGTTCCTTTTGGAAGGATATTTGGAGATCACTTAGGGATCTAAAAATAGACCTGCCATTTGATCTTTCAATTCCTCTATTAGGTGTGTCCAGAGGACCAAAAATCACTTTATAACAAAGATATTTGCACCATAATGTTTATTGCAGCTAAGTCATGGAAGAAGCCCAAGTCCTGTTGACCCATGAATGGATCAATAAATTGTGGTATATGTACATCATGGAATATTATGCAACCTTAAAGAAAGATGGAGACTTTACCTCTTTCATGTCTACATAGATGGAACTAAAACATATTCTTCTTAGCAGAGTGTCTCAAAAAAGGACAAAAATGTATCCAATGTACTCAGCCCTACTGTGTAACTAATTTACAAGCCCCCACACTTCCAAATGAAACCTATAACCCAACTATAGCCTGAGATTAAGGGGAAAGAGGAGAGGGAGGGGAGGGAAGGGTGGAGGATGGGTGTGATACCCGATTTTTGATACTGGATTTCCAGGCTCCTGGTCTCAGCGGTTCGAAAAATGAAGTGACGGACTACAGGATAAGTTTTATTTAACAATATAAGTGTTACAGCTCTCACAAGGAACCAAACCTCCTTGCAGAGTAGGACCAGCAGTAGGGTAGCGTTACAGCTCTCACCAGGAAGCAAACCTCCTTATTATTCTGCTCTCTCTTGGAGGTCTACCGAGGTCTGCCCTTAGGCTCTCTGGCTTATATAGCGGCAGTGGTCCAATGAGCTTTTGGGTCCTGAAAACGTACTAATCAGGAGCAGGTTTTGAAAACAGACCAATCAGGGATGCACTGGAGGAATTGCCAGAAGTCCACGTGAGGAGACAGCACGGCGCTAGTGTCTTCCCCTACTTATGTCCAGTTCTTTTGGCTCCTAGAGCCTCTGTTGGGGGAGGGAAGCCCCCCCAGCTTGCCTAAGCTCTAGCCTGCTGGTTCCTCTGCCGACTGCCGCCACCAACACCGTCAAGATGGAGGCGGCAGGTCCTCCAGCTTGGCTGAGCTGGCTGGGGTGCTATCTGTCTGGTATCAGGTGGAGGGAGGGTAATTGGTGGGACCACACTTATGGTGCATTTTACAAGGGTACAAGTTAAAGCTACTAACGGTAGAATATAAATATCTTCACACAATAACTAAGAAAAGGCGGTGAAGGCTATGTTAACCAGTTTGTTGAAAGTATTTCAAATTGTATATAAAACTACCACATTGTACCCCATAATGGCATTAATGTATGCAGCTATGATTTAATAAAAAGAAGAAAAAAATGAAAAAGTTAAAAAATGAAAAAATCTAGTTCTTCCAACTTTATTTTTCTTTTTAGATTTTTTTGGTCATTCAGGGTCTTGTAGACTTCTTTGTCAATGCTGGGGTCAGATTGCCTGCCAATTTTTGTAAAAATTCAGCTAAGAATTTAATAGAGATTGCATGGAATCTCTTAATTGACCTATTATCAATTTGGAAGGTATTGGTATCTTAACAATATTGTTTTCCAATCCATGGATAAAAGATGTCTTTCTATTTATTTTAGGTCTGCTTTAATTTCTTTTAATGATATTTTGGTAGTTTTCAAGATATACAAATCTCGTATATCTTTTGTAAATTTATTTCTAAATATTATTTTCATTTTGTTGTTAAAGTGTTTTTCTTGTAACAGCATCTGGGTGTTATTCATTCTTTCAATTTCTGCCCTTTTTTGGAGTGTTTAAACCACTTAATGCTATTACTGATAAAGTTGATTTTATCTCTGCCTTTTTACTATTTATATTCTATGGGTCTGATGACTTTTGTGTTTCTCTGTTCTTGAATTTTGCCTTCTTTGATGTTAGATAGATAGCTTTTATTATACCATTTTAATTTCATTTTTGTTTAATTAATTGTTTATTTATTTAGACAGAGTCTCAGTCTGTTACCCTTGGTAGAGTGCCGTAGCATCATCATAGCTCACAGCCACCTCTTGGGTTCAAGTGATCCCCCTGCCTCAGTCTCCTGAGTAGCTAGGACTGCAGGTGTCCACCCCCATTCTTGGCTAGTTTTTCTGCTTTTATTAGAGACGGGGTCTTGCTCTTGCTCCATGAACTTCTGGGCTCATGGATTCTCCCACCTTGGTCTCCCAAAGTCTTGGGATTACGGAAGTGAGCCATGGTGCCTCTCTCAATTTTGTTTATTTTATTATACATATTGAGTTCTTATTTTGCTCGTTTCCCTAAGGATCAAAGACTGACTGGGCAAAGCTGAATGGCTGTGATTGGGAAAGGAGGGGACGGGACAGGAGATCTTGGAAAGGTTTGTTGTCTCAGAGTTGCCTGTGCTGATGGATTTATCTGTCAGCTTCTTGGTGGATTGTTTCTGTAGTAAACCTCAGTTCCCTCTCCAGTGAATCAGGTGATGTTGCTAGTAATTGTGTCAGTGGTTTTCCTCCAGCCTAAGCCAGTGCTGGGGTACGGCTGGCGAGGTTGGCTTTGTGCCTGCTCCTTCCACGCTGCCCTCTGACCAACCCTGCCCTTCTCTTGTTCCCAGGTAACCAGCACCCTGCTTGGCCTGACATGCCCCCAGGTGCCCTGGTGGCAGAGACCTTCTCCTCCTCCCTGCGTCACGCACTTGACGTGAAGGAAGAGCCGCTGAACGCACATAACCACCACAGGACGCCGGACTTGGCCCGAAGATAGTTCTTCTCCTACCCTCTGACTTCTCAGAGGTAACCTTGAATTTGGAAAAGGAAGGCTTGCAAACCTTAATTTATCTCTTCTTAGTGAACTCTCAGACCCTTGCTAGGCCTGCCTGGAGGGATGTCCTGTACCTCTTAAAGCACACGGTGGGGGGCACCTGTGGCTAAGTAGGTAGGGCACCGGCCCCATATACCAAGGGTGGTGGGTTCAAACCCAGCCCTGGCCAAACTGCAACAAAAAATAGTCGGGCGTTGTGGCAGGCGCCTATGGTCCCAGCTGCTTGGGAGGCTGAGGCAAGAGAATCATCTAAGCCCAAGAGCTGGAGGTTTCTGTGAGCTGTGACTCCAGGGTACTCTACCGAGGGCAACAAAGTGAGACTCTGTCTCCAAAAAAAAAAAAAAAGCACACCATAAGGGCCGTTGCCTGGTGGTTCCCCCCGAATGTGTGGTAAAGGTGCACTCCACACATATGCTGAGCAGTTATAGGAACTGATGCTTTACGGAGATTTCCATGGTTCTTTATTTACTGCTTCTAACAACCTGCGAGCCTCATATTTCAGAACGTTGGGGTGATTATCCCGGTTCTCCCTGATTCATTAATTCATTGAGCACACAGGGACCTGCCACTGCGTGGTGCTGGCTCTGCTCCAGCTCAGGACAGAGCGCGGCACTGTGGTGTTGTACTCGGGACGTGCTCCTTCAGTGGGAGGTGTGCAGGGTGGGGGGTGGATGGGCACTGGGCACGGAGAGACGGACAGTATACAGTTGACAGTACTAAGAAGGCAGGTGTTATGTGACAAAATACAAATGATGTGGAGAAAACAAAAAGTAGACCATGTTTAGTGGGGAGGGCGGGCTGCAGTGTCAGATGGAGTGGTCCCCAGGATCTCATTGGAAAGGTGACATTTGAACGTGGACTTGGAGGAGCTGCTTGCAGGAACTAGCTGTTTTGCATCTGGGCAAGACTGGTGGTGTAAAAGGAAGGGACAGTGGGCGCAGAAGCCCTCGGCCAGTGAGCCGGGGTGGACTGGAGGAGGTGACAGGGCCTGGCTGAGGCTGGTATCACAGGCTGTTGGGGTATTTTGGGTTCATGATGGGAAGTCAGTGCGGGGTTGAAGCAGAGGAGAGACAGGGCCTGTGTTCCATTTAAATAGGCTCCCTCTGGCCTCTGCGTTGAGATTATGGGGTATAGAGGGGAAGGCAGGCTGGAGTCCAGGAGACGTCTCAGAGTCACTCAAAGAAACCCGCCATGGTCACCCAGACGGGAGAGCAGCAGCTCTGTGGCCGGCAGCGGAGCAGTGAGAGGTGGCCTTGTTCTTTAAACATCCTGGCCGAGTGGATGCTCAGTGTGAGAATGAGGGGCTCTGTGTGGGGCTCTGGTGTGAGTAACTAGATGTGTTTTCGGAGCCGAGAGGGAGGCGACGGCACAGCTGGAGAAGGTTCGCATATGAGAGGAGATTCCAAGTTTGGTGTGGAGCGTGTAAAATGTGAGAATCTCACAGGACACCCAGTGGAGAGGCCGAGTGGGAGGCTTTACCCCAGGCTGACGGTGTAAGAAGCTGTCTGTGCTGGAGGTACCATGGGGGGCTCAGCCTGTGGTCGGCATTTGGCATAAGGGCCCAGATGAGATCCCTGGTGAGAGAAGAGAAGTTTTGGGGATTGGACCTGTGCCTTCCAGTGTCATCATGGGGGGCAGGAGAAGAGGACAGTCAGGGAGGGGAGCTAAGAGGGAGCAGCTAGAGAGACCAGGAAACCAAGCCCAGCCTCTGGGCACCCCTGACCATGAGATCACTTCATGGAGGAGGGAGTGAGGGGGCCCAGGGATGCTGAGGCTAGAGCCCTGCAAGTGCCCTAGTGGCCACTAGTCTAGTGTCTGTAGTACCACAGGCTGGCTTGGACAGAAGAGTGCAGGGGAAGAACTGGAGATTGTCCACAACTATTCTGAGTCGCTTTGCTGCAAAAGGGAGCCCAGTATGGGGTGGTGTCCGGTGGAGACATTGGGAGTATTGTGTGTCTGGGAAGCACAAGGAGTGAGTACAGTAGTGTGCTGAGGGAGTGACTCAGTGGAGAGCGCAGGACACAGGCTGCTGGGGGCGGTGTGCCCAGTGGAACTCCTGGCTTTTGGAGAAGTTCCCAGCAGGAAGGGACCCAATGACAGACAGGTGGAGGCACTTGGAGGGGCTCTGTAGTCCTCTTCCGAGTGCTTATCTTTTCTTTTCTGACATGGGACGCAAAGTGAGTAGCTGAGGTGATGTGGAGAGGATGGCTGGTACGTTTGCAGTCAAGGAGGCAGCAGAAAGGCCTCCAGGGAGAAGGGGGTGCAGAGTGGTCAGTAAGCCCCCTGGCAGCCATGGCCACAGACTGGAAGTGTCTACTCCAGGTGGCCACCTGCTTCCTGGACAGCTCTGCTGGGGAGTAGGTGTCCGCCCCAGGTCAAGAATTGAAGGATCCTGATTGCTCGGCCAGGAGAGAGGCACTGAGTGACAGCGTGGCCACTGTGGCATGTGTGCAGGAGAGAGCTGGTGCCACCCATGGAGGGGGCTGACACAGGGAGTGAGGACAGAGAACGGGGGTGGGGGGTGATGGCTGATGGGAGATGCAGGAAGGGGGTCTGTGGGACTTGTGAGTTCCAGCTCCGCCAGCATCCTGCCATTTTCCAGATCCTGTAGAGGGGCTGCTGGA
Organism: Galagoides demidoff; assembly: GCA_963574575.1. Lineage (NCBI taxonomy): Eukaryota > Metazoa > Chordata > Mammalia > Primates > Galagidae > Galagoides > Galagoides demidoff. Next base: position 6,431 of record CAUYQV010078815.1, read on the forward strand.
GAAACCCTGTGTCATCCACCTCCCTAGGGCACTGCCTGGGGGTCCCTTTGGTGACACAGGTAATGTGCTCCTCACAATGCATGGGGACATGCCACTGTGGCAGGGTCCCTGTGCTGAGTCATGGCCTTGTGGAAGTTAGCATTGAAGCTGCCCTCCTGCCTCCTTTTGGAAAATAAATGCTTTCTGACCTTTTTTTGTAACTTTAAATTCAAAATTTTAGGATGATTGCATCTTTCTTTCTTTGCAAGGCTCTTGTTGGTGCAGAGATACACAGTGCCCTGGAGTAAGCAGAAGCCTTAAAGCAGTGCAGGAAACCCACTTCAAGGCCAGTGGAATTTTGCATTCTTCCTGTGTTGCCCCCACCCCCTCCAAGGACACAGGACACTTCCATTTGGGAATCTGCTTCATATTCCACAACTGAAAGTGGCCACACATTCACAAAAGATTCCCGGCAAACAGGACAAAATACCAGAAAACGACATTCCAGCACAAGCAAAGATTGTTCTTAAATGTTTAGGGTTTACAAAGTGAAATGACCTTCAGGGACCAGGAACTACCCTTAGTTCACCCTTCTGTGATCAAAGCATCTGAGTCTGAAAGATAGGTTTTTATTTTGTTCTGTTTGGTTTGATTTCCCAATGGAGAATATCCTTGGTTAAAAAAAGAAAAAAGAGGTCTTAGTTTAAGAGACTTTGACGTGTCCTTGGCCGTCACTCAGCCTTGGGACGCGCTGGATATCGAGAACTGCAGCTGTTTCTGGCCGGCTCTTGCTTGTCTGGTTTTGGCTCCTTAACCTGTAGGGCAAAGGTCATTTTGAAACATGAACTAGAAACAAAAATATCAATAGTCTGCTGTAGTTCGGGGTTTCAGAGCTGCTGACGGTGGAGAAGTGAGCAGTATTTTTAGAACTGGAAACCATTAGAGGTGCTGCTCTGAGATGCAGCAGCTGGTGGTTCTGGTCCTCACAGCCACATTGGGTTTTGTGTCTTGTTTATTTTTGTTTTTGAGCACTTTGGTCCATTTTCATATGTGTGCTGTGCTTGGGCTGGGATGGTCAGCCAGTCTGACGATGGGTCCGTCTTCTCCAGGGCCTTCCTTGGGCTCACAGAGGCCAAACTGGAGGGGCAGGGCTAGGGACCAGGAAAGGGATGGAAGGCTCCTGTTCTTCTCAGGGTAGGGTTTGCTCCAGAAAGATTAAGCAGATGTTTAATCAGCATCCCCTACATGTAGGGTCACTGCGGGGCGGGGGGGAAGGGACCCTAAGAACATGGTTTTCTCTGAGTAATGGTGACACGCTGAGGATGTGGACTCTAGTTCCCTAAACTTGAGCACAGGCCAGAGCTAAAGGCAACAAGAAATGGGTGCTGGGGATTAGCAGAATTCTCACAACCAAGACATGTTTCAGCCTGCTGTGGGGAGAGAGAGGGGCCGAGAGGGAGCTCCCAGAGGGCAGGACCATGGGCTGAGCCTGGTGAGCCTGCTGTGGGGGGTGAGAGGGGCCGAGAGGGAGCTCCCAGAGGGCAGGACCAAGGGCTGAGCCTGGTGAGCCTGCTGTGGGGAGAGAGAGGGTGGAGAGGGAGCTCCCAGAGGGCAGGACCAAGGGCTGAGCCTGGAGGTTTACAGGGCCCCCAAAGGTGGAATCCATGCTCTGGGCAGGGAGAGCCCTCAGGGTATGCCTGGGAGGGAGGGGTTCACAAGAAAGGGCTCTGCTCCATGGACTGGGCTGCTGTGCTCCCAGGATGAAGAACCAGGATGCCTGCTATAGGAGAATTCATCATGTGGGACTTCGCAAAATTAAGGCGTTGTTTTCCTGATTTTATTAAAAATTCAGTTTCTGTTTGGATTCCTCCCCAAAGCCCAGTGATAGAGCTTCGAATACACATGTTACACATTTACCAAGAAAATATCGTGCCTTCTCTCATGCTTATAGCTTCACAAGTAACTTCAGGTTTTAGGTCCATTTTACAGTGTTTTATTAGATATTAGTGAGAAAATCATTAGTATCTTACCCTTGTAATTTGTTATAACATGGATAACATAATTCAGTACCTCTGTGTTGCTCTGCTCCTAACCTCACTGAGTTTAACGATCTGTTTTCCAAATTGTGTTCCATAAGATGTTTCTCAGTGTCTTAAAAAGTGACACTCTCTTTAAATATTTATACAATATAAATAAATATATTACATATAAACATATATGCAAAATGTCACACATAGGTAGATAACTATGAAAATTTTGAGACAGACCGTGTTCTGGTCCATTATTTCACTTTTTAGAAACCCAGTGGACAGCGTCCTTTCTGATTCACCTGTTTCAACTTGCTCAGCTTAGTGGTATTCCCGAGAGGCTTCGTTTGTTTCTGTGTGTGTGGATTTTACTTTTTATGATTTTTATGTTCTCTCCAAACTTCTGTAATGACCCACATACTTAAAAACTTAGTAATATGCCCCAAACTCAACCTTTTTCAGCTATTGCTGACTTACTTTTCAAGAAGCAGTATGTCAGAGGCTAAGAAGTTCTTAGAAAAATTTTTGGTCACAATCGAGGAATGTGAACAGGGCTTGTGTAGTTTTTAAGAGTGATTTTTGGCTGTACACAGGCTGAAAAAAAAGAAAAAGAGGAAAGTCACAGCTTCATGCTCCATGGAGGGGTGAGAGATGAGAGTCTTTATGGGGTAATGGGAAGAGGTGGGTGTTGGGGAACTTGGAAAATACTGGATTTGGAATGGGAGTTACAGGCTGCAGGCGGTCATGGGCATGGTGGGAGGGAGGGAGGGAGTGGGGTCTTTCCTGGGTGTTGGTGTTTGGGGGTGCCCTGTTAAGAGCTATGTGCTTCAGAAGAGATCTGGAGCTCAAGTAGTAACTGCCCAGCTATGGAAGGGGACAGATGCTGAAGCCAGATGCATCGTTTTGCGGAGTTAAGCCTGCTAGGGCAAGCAGTGAGTACGGGCAGAGGAGAGGCACAGGGGCCCTGGAGCGTCCATCCTGGGTGTCGGGGCCAGGCGAGGTGACCACATGGCGCGCTGGAGTGCTGTTCTGGGTCCTGTTGGTCCAGTTCAAGTTGCACACTGTGGTGCAGGCTGACGTCAGACCCTGGGGAGTGTGATATTGTCCCCAACACCTCCCAAAAGAAAGGAGAGTTTGGAAAATCAGAAGAACCCGTCCTGTTAACCCTTCACTGGGTAGTGGACTGATGAGGAGGATTAACGAGGAACAAGAGGTTTTGTAAAAAAATTGATGCAGGGTGGGGGACAAATCACGTCAGAATCTGAAGGAAGAAGAGATTAGTCTGGGGAAGGCATTTCACAGTACTTAAAAAAAATTCTTTTTTAAGGGAATCAACAAACTCCAAGCAGAAAAGAGAATAAATTCAAAAGTACGTGGTCTGAGGAATGTTCTTATGTGGGCAAGAATTGAAGGATGTCTTCTGTCTTACGTGAATTCCATAGACTTAAAGAGCAGGTCTGGGCCCTGGAGCGCAGAGCTGTGGCTTTGCCAAGGGGAAGGTTGGCTGAGAAAGGTGCGGAAGTTGTCCAGGACCCAGCCCAACGCCTGAACTCAGCCAGACCAGCCAGGCTTGCTTTATAAAATCATCAAAGATTAATCAGCTTCGGATTTTCTGAATCCATTCAGGTTTTGTCTTTGCCCTTAATCTTAACTTTTGTATTTGAGCTCCGAAAATTTACCAAATAATTGCTTAAATAATTATGGATACTTTGTTTATTCTTTAAATAAGTTCATACGTACAGTAAAATCATTAAAATAAAACTACAGAGAGGGTGTTCAATAAAAAATTTAAAGTTTTGGCTTGGCACCTGTAGCTCAGTGGCCAGGGCACCAGCCACATATACCGGGGATTGTAACCCGGCCCGCCTCTGCTAAACAGCACTGACAACTACAACAAAAAAATAGCTGGGCGTTGTAGCAGGCGCCTGTAGTCTCAGCTACTTGGGAGACTGAGACAAGAGAATTGCTGAAGCCCAAGAGTTTGAAGTTGCTGTGAGCTGTGATGCCACAGCACTCTACTGAGGGTGACATAGTAAGACTCTGTCTCAAAAGATAAAAAAAAAAAAAACAAACTTTAAAGTCTCTACCTTCCTCCGCAGAGAAAACCACTATCACGATTATTATTATTTTTTAAATTTTACTCATCTAGAAGAATTTAGGACACATAAAAAGATACCCCCTTTTTAATCTAAATAGAATTATGCTTTAGTACTATCCCAAGCAGTGCAATTAAGGAAGTATATACAATAGGATTTGATACCTGGGAAACTTCATGTATGTAAGTTATGAAGTATGATTAGTGAATATCCGTGGACCTGCCTTCCAAGCCAGAGCATTCTGAGTACTGTGGCGGCGAGGCAGTGGAAACGTGCCTGTCTCCCTGCTCTGATGTCCATCCTCCCCCTGAACTACTCGCTTACCTACCTCTCTGTCCTGGGACGTCCATATTGCCGAGCTGTACATCCTTTTGCTCACGGACGATGATATTGTATATCAGTAGACGTGCTCATCTTTCTAAGATCTGACCACCGTGCTCCATGCAGCCGTACTTATTCATGTCACCATTATATAGTATTTGATCGTGTTCGCCCCTAGCTTTTCATGCCTTCTCCTGGCATTGCATGGATGCTTGGGTTATTTTCAGTCTTTTTTGTTATAAAAAAAACTCCACTGTTTCTATCCTTGGTATCTAAATACCTGGTACAAAAGTGCAACTTTTTCTTGATTATATACTTAGGAAGAACATCTGGTCCTGAAAAAAAAAGCTAATTAACGATCAAGTGTGCAATGAAATGTTACAGTGATTTCAGAAGTGGGACTAGACCAGTTCACCCGTCAACAGCAGTGAAACAGTGAACCTTTAAAAGTTTTCTTTAAAATTCCTGCCTTAGCTTATCCCAATTCTCGGCATTGGTAGGCTTCTTTATTTTTGCCAAATTAATAGTAGAATGAATTTAGGGAGGCGCCTGTAGCTCAGTGAGTAGGGCGCCGGCCCCATATATCGAAGGTGGTGGGTTCAAACCCGGCCCTGGCCAAACTGCAGCAACAACAACAAAAATAGCCAGGCATTGTGGTGGGCACCTGTAGTCCCAGCTACTCAGGAGGCCGAGGAACAGAATGGTCTAAGCCCAAGAGCTAGAGATTGCTGTGAGCTGTGACGCCACAGCACTCTACCGTGGGTGACAAAGTGAGATTGTATCTCTAAAATTTGAAAAAAAAGTAGTAGAATTTAATGTGCCAGTATTATGGAGCTTCTTTTCACGTGTTTAATCATCATCAGTTTTTTTCTGTTATAAAATGACTATTCCTATGTTTGGCCCATTTTCCATTGGATTGTGTTATTTTCCTCATTGATTTTAAGCATTTTTCATATATTCTGAACAATATTGTAGTTGTTTTTCATGTGTTAAAAATGGCACAAACCTCCCAGTCTGCGCTGTAATTTCCATTTTCAGTAAGGTTTCTTTTTGATGACTAGAAGTCCTTGATTTTAACATACTGAATATATCCATCTTGCCCACTTACAGTGAGGGCCTTTTGTTTAAGACATTATTCTATATTCTGAGGTGATAGTGGCTTGCTTATATTTTCTTTCAATAGTTCTAAAATGTTTTAGAATTAATTTTTATGTGTAATGTAGTAGGAATCAGATGTGATTTTTATCCATAAGGAAAAATAATACCAACTGCCGTTTATCGAGCAGTCCTGTTGGTCTGAGACAAACACTCTGTGTCCAGCTTCTGAGCCTTGCGGGTTATGTCCTGGGCTTCCTGTGTTTGATCTGTTCATTTGCCCACTGCTGTGTCAGGGCAGCTCTGCTGTGCTCTTGGAAGTCTGCACACGTGGTGGCTTGCTGCTCCCACCTTTTCTGTCTTGTTCAGTGATGTTTGGGTCTTTGCCCATCTATAGAAATTTTAGAGTTAGTTTATGAACTAACAGCAGCAGCAACCCCCTGTTGAGAATTTGTTTGGATTTTGTTAAATCTGGAGGCCAAGGCAGAAAGAATTGGCATTCCCTATGATCCTGAGTTTTCTCAGCCCTGAACACTGTGTCGCTGTCTGTGTATTTATGCCATCTTAATTTTTTTTCCTGTTAATGTTTTACACTCTTCTCTAGGTATGAGTTACCTTCTGTAGAATTCATTCCAGTACGTTAGTTTTTTGAATGTTTTTGGCAATAGTATTTTTACTGGAGTGTACCAGTGTAATCAGCTTTTGTATACTGATCTTTCATCTAGTTACTTTACTGAATCTTCCATATTCCCAGTATTTCGTCTGTAGATCCTCATACATTCTGAGAGTAATTTGTGAATAATGAAGTATTTTTTTTTTAATTTCTTTTCAATTCCTGTACTTTCTATTTCTTATTCTTATTTCCCTTTTTTGCCTTAGGGCTTGTGATACAATGTTGAATTCATGCAACGAAAGATACTCTTTCCTTGTGCTTGATTTTTAATTGGGGATGCTGTAATTCAATTAAGAGTGAAGTTTGCTGTTGATTTTTTCTGAATGTCCTTTATGAGGTTAAGGAAATTACTCTCTGTTTCTCATTTGCAGATTTGTGTTTTATGTTTTTAATCATAACTGTATGTTGAGTTTTATCAAATACTTGTTTTGCGTCTTAGGAGCCCACTGGGTCCCCACTGTTTTCCTGTTATGTTACAGTTATAGCATGTTCCAGTGTTAAGCTCTTATGCTCCTTGGACAAATCTAGCTTGTTTAAATACATGTCTGATACACATCTGGATTCTATTTGCTCATATTTTGTTTTAAATTTTTGCTTCTTTACTCATGAGAGAGTTTGGCCTATATTTTTCCTTTCTTTAATTGTTTTTGTCTGATTTAAAAGAGAGGTTTTTTTGTTTTTTCTTTTACATTTCTTTCTTTTGTTTAATTCTCTAGAAGACTATGTGTCTGATTTATATTATCGACTCTTGAAGTTTTGGTAATCCTTAACTGGAAATGAGACCCAGCGATTTCATTGTAAAAAGATTTCAGTTTTTTAAAAGGCTTATGAAAATATTTATTGTCCCATTTCTTCTTAAGTCAGTTTTCCTAAATTATATTTTTCTCAGCATATATAATCATAGCTCATTACTTTTCAAGCTAATTAGCATAAAATTACTCACAGAGTTTGAAACCTCTTCTATTTTTTATTACAGATACAATTTAGGCCACATTTCTGTTTATTTTCTCAACCAATCTGCTATAGAATGTATGTTCCATTATTCATATTTTTAAAGAAAAATACTTTTGACTTGGTTGACTCTCCTATAACTTTATTTTGCATTTTTTAATTTTTGTTTTTAGCTGTTATTAGGTTTCTCCTCTTATTCTCTTTGCATTTAGTCTGTAGTTGCTTTTCAACTAGAAACCACCCCCTAATTTTAGACCTCTTTGTAGAATGTAAGCATTTAAGGTTGTGAATTTCCCTCTCAGGACTGCTTTATCAGCACCTCCTAGGTCTGGTGAATACTATTCTCATTAATGTTCAGTTGACTGCCGGCTGCTGTTTGCTTCTCAGAGCCTCGCACGGCTGCACCGCACGCTCTGTCCGCTGTGCACCTGCAGTTCGGGGGAGAGACAGGGTGGCGTGAGCTTGTTCCATCTTACTTGGAACCAGAATAGTTCTGCATATTTTTAAAGGTCCCTATTTTCTTGTATAACCTATGAGTTATTGATGAATCTTTCATAATCTTCAAACATGGAGAACCTTTTCAATCCACGTTACTTGCATTGAGGTCAGAGTACCTGGTCCGTGTGACACCAGGTATTTGAAGTTTGCAGAGTTGTTCTTCATGTCCTAGTGTGATGTCAGTTTTTGTAAATGCTCTGTGTATGTGTGAGAAGATGGTGAGTTCTCAGTTTATTGGCTGTGAGTTTTATATGTGTCTGTTAAATCAGGATTGTTCATACCACTTTCCATTAACTTCTATATTTTTCCTAGTTTTGTGTATTTGCTGTATCAAACAACTTAGTGACTCTCCCCCCGTGATGTTGTTTTGGCATTTTTCTCAGTAATTCCGTTATCTTGCTTGGTATATTGTGAAGTTGGTTGAGGATAACAAATGGAGCCTTTCATGGTAATCTGTCACCTTCCTTTTCTCTAGCTATGCTTTTTGCTCTAAAGCCTGTTTTATCTGCCAACTTTCTTTTGGTTGGCACTTTCCTCTGTCACTTTTCTCCATTCATGAACTTACAGGCTGTTTGATTTCTTATGGTTTATGGTTGTTTTTTAATTCAGTTTTACTCTTTCTTTCTTTTAGCTGTCAAGTCTAACCCTTTTGTTTCTTTGTCTTCCCTATGAGTCTGTAGTATTTCCTTCTTTTTTAAAGTACATATTTGTTTTTTTATATTCTTATTCCATTAACAAATAATTTGGAAGTTATACATTCTAGTTCTCTTCCCTTGATAGCACGGATATTTTATCATGTTGTACAGAAAGTCCAAAAAATTTACCTAACTCCTCTGTTCCAATAAAAACCCTAGAGCCTTAGAACTCAGATTGACATACAGATGTGTAAGCTGTGTTGCTTATTCTTGTTTTTTGTTCAGTGTGTTTTAACTTTGGTTATTTTCAAAGCAGGCAGCATCTTATAGAACCTAGTTCATTATAATGAGGGAAGCAGATGTCTCTGATTTGATTTTTTTTGCTTATTGCCCATTTCAATATTTAGAGCAGTGTTTTTCAACCTCTTTGATCTTACAGCACACTTGAACCTACAGTTAATCTTCTGTGACTCACTTAATTGATGTTGATGAGGAAAAAAAAGGAGTAAAAAAAATACTTTCTGTGCTTTGAACGTCTTTAAAAATGATTTCATTAATATTCTTCAAAAATTTTCATGGCACAACTAAGATCCTCTCACAGCACACCTGTGGCCCTGGCACACGTGGTGGGAGTCACTGGCTCAGAGCATCCAGGAAGGAGGGAATCCTCCACCGGCCAGAGGTGTCCCTTGATCCTTCTGTAGACTGTCAGTGAAATAGGGGCAACAAATTCTCATTGTAGACAAAATGCGTTTTGGTTCATTTGAACTAGATGAATGATTGGGGCTCCTTTGTACACCATACAAAAAGACACAGAAAGAGCAAAACGGCGTTAAACTTGGCTCTTACCGAGGTGATCGTCTACATTTCTTATTCTATGCTTTTATTTGATCCTTATTTTCTATAGTAAACATGTATCAACATTTACTAAGTAAGCCACCCATGTAGCATCTCTCTGCAAAATAGTAAATGTTTTTTAAAATAGGAACATCTTTGTCCCATGCCTTTCTCAGTGACTTCAGATTCTGGGCTCCATCAGAATATCCTCATCAACCGTGTGTATTAGGTGTATGTAAAACGGTGATCCTGTGGGGTGAGATAAGCCCCTTAAGGTTCTGCTGTTAGGCAACACCAGTGACTCGAAGTATGGAATTGTGTCCATTTCAGCATAGAGGGGATCATGGTGCTCCTGCAGTTCGGGGGTTTACACATGGTTATTTTGGGAATGGTGGTATAGTGATCCTTCTGTCAAAGGAAGCCATATAAAAGCCCAATGTCATAAAAATAAATAAAAATAACATTCAGCCCAGGCTCAGATTGGAGC
>CAUYQV010078816.1:0-14362 GCA_963574575.1 Galagoides demidoff
GGGTGGATGGGTGGAGGGAGGGTGATTGGAGGGATAACCTCTGTGGTTTGTCTTACAAGGGTACAAGTGAATCTTTCTAAAAGTTGAATATAAATGTCTTAACACAATAACTAAGAAAATTGACATAAAGTCTATATTAACCAGTTTGATGAAAATATTTCAAATTGTATATGAAAACACCACACTGAGGCCTATGCCCGACCTTCAGCCTGGCTGCTAGCACCAAGTTCTCTAGGACTGGCGTTGTGAGGCTCTCGGCCTGGGCCATGCAGCCACAATGGATCCAAGTTCGAAATACGGCAACTTTGAAAGATATTACCAGGCGACTCAAGTCCATCAAAAACATCCAGAAAATTACCAAGTCTATGAAAATGGTAGCAGCGGCAAAATATGCCCGAGCTGAGAGGGAGCTAAAGCCAGCTCGAGTATACAGAGTAGGATCTTTGGCTCTGTATGAAAAAGCCGATATTAAGGTGCCTGAAGACCAGAAGAAGCACCTTCTTATTGGTGTGTCGTCAGATCGAGGACTTTGTGGTGCTATCTATTCCTCAGTTGCCAAGCAGATGAAAAATGAAGTGGCTGCACTTACAGTGGCGGGGAAAGAAGTCATGATTGTTGGAATTGGTGATAAAATCAGGGGCATACTTCACAGGACTCATTCCAACCAGTTTCTGGTGACATTCAAAGAAGTGGGAAGAAAGCCCCCTACTTTTGGGGATGTGTCAGTCATTGCCCTTGAGTTATTAAATTCTGGATATGAATTTGATGAAGGCTCTATCATCTTTAATCGGTTCAGGTCTGTCATCTCCTATAAGACAGAAGAGAAGCCCATCTTCTCCCTTAATACGATTGCAAGTGCTGAGAGCATGAGTATCTATGACCATATTGATGCTGATGTGCTGCAGAATTACCAGGAGTACAACCTGGCCAACATCATCTACTACTCTCTGAAGGAGTCCACCACCAGTGAGCAGAGCACAAGGATGACGGCCATGGACAACGCCAGCAAGAACGCTTCTGAGATGATCAACAAATTGACTTTGACGTTCAACCGCACCCGCCAGGCTGTCATCACAAAAGAGCTGATTGAAATTATCTCTGGTGCTACAGCTCTGGATTAATGAAAATTAAGTTCTGTCCTTAGACAAGAGGTAAAGAAGGAAAATTCAGCCAGCTGATTATGTTTTTAGCTTACTGCTGTCTATGGAAGAAGTTGTTGCTCCATTGTTTGAATTACTGAAGACAGCAAGATATTTGTAAATTATCTTAACAATAAACAACTTACAGTAAGAAAAAAAAAAAAGAAAACACCACACTGTACCCCATGATTGCATTAATATACACAGCTATCATTTAATAATAAAGAAAAAAATAGAAATAAAAAGACTCACAAATGGAGGATGAGAAAGTTACTGCAATGGATTGGAAATAAGAATAGTATAAACTTCTTAACAGGCACCTGAATGATTGAAACAAGTATAAAGGACAATCAATTTCTTAGAATTCTATACCCAGCCAAGCTATCTCTCAAGTTTGAAAGAATAAAGACATTTTCAGATACATAAGGATTTATAGAATTTATCTCCCAGTTTCCCTTTCTAAAAAAAAATCAGAAAATGTAATAAAGGAAAAAGGGACTGAACATAAGAGAATTGTGAAGGGATATTCCAGAATAACAGACACACTGTGCCCCAGTCCAACAGAGCAGCCAGTCCAACCTGGAATAGAAAGCTAGGAAGGGAGGTATCCAGGAAAATCATGAATATGGGACTATTTGAGCTTTTGGAAAAAAATAATAACAATAATGATATACCTTGGAGTATTTGGGGGGAAATGGAATAAACGTATAGCAACTTAAGCAAACAAACAAAATAAGGCAATTGTTGATTAGGAAAATAAAAACCTGTACAAGATGACTCAGCAGTAACCAATATTTACTTACATAGTCATAAGGTAAACACTGACCATAGATTTCATCAAAAATTATAATTTATTTATTTTTAAAAGATGGAAACAAGGAAATCATTGTGCTAAATGGTACACTAAAAGCTTAGACTTCTGTACTATGCAATTCATCCAGGTAACAAAAAATAATTTGCACCCTCTAAATGTACTAAAATAAAATTTTTTAGAAAAAGTGAAAGTAGAAAAAAAAAAAAAAGGAAGTAATTACATGTCCAAAATTGACAAATCAGAAATAGCAACATAATCATATTATCATAAAGAAAAGATTTGAAAGCTGCATCCCTAGGGGATAGAAAGAGGAGTAAAAGCTGCAGCATTTTCCTGCCTAAGCAAAAACAAGACTCTATCTCTACAAATAATAGAAAAGTTAGTCAAGTGTGGTGGCATGAGCCTGTAGTCCCAGAAGATCCTTGGGAGGCTGAGGCAGGAGGATCATGTAAGCTCAGGAGCTTGATGTTGCAGTAAGTTGTAATGATGACACTGCACTCTAGCCAGAGTGTCTCCAAAAACCAAAAAAGACATTTTATTAAAAGGCTTTTAGTACTCTCTGATTGAAAATTAAAAATGGGCGGGGCACAGTGGCTCACACCTGTAATCCCAGCACTTTGGGAGGCCAATGTGTGTAGATCGTCTGAGCTCAGTCTAAGTAATAGCAAGACCCCCTCTCTAAGAACAACCTAGCGTTGTGGTGGGCGCCTGTAGCCCCAGCTACTCAAGAGACTGAGGCAAGAGAATTGCTTGAGCCCAAGAGTTAGAGGTTGCTATGAGCTATGATACCATAGCACTCTACCAAGGACAACAAAGGCTCTGCCTCAAAAAAAAAAAAAAAAAAGAAAAGAAAAGAAAATTAGAAATGAATTCTAAGACAAAAATTAACAAATGAATAAATATGTGCATTCATAAGAAAATAAAACAGTGGCATGGAGTCTAAGACTCATAAAACCTTGATTTGATTTCTGATTCTACCACCTGTATGCTGGCTACTGCCGTGCCTTTGTTTCCCCACATAAAATGGGAGCAGTCAAACTACCGTACAATGACCACCTCAGGGCTGAGATGAGGGTCCAGACAGAATAAGAAAGCACCTGGTAAATGGTAAAGCACTAAACAAACTTTGATATTTAACATTTATCAAATATTCTTAGGAACAGAATGAATTTCATTCTCATGTGAGAGATAAGATTACTGAAAAAGATTTGGGTCAAAACAAAAACAAACACACAAAAAAAACAGGTAGAGCTATAAGAAAACCAGATAATTTTAAATATGGATCTAGCCCAATTTTTTTATTTTCCAAGGCTCAATAAAATTGTGTCTTGGCCACAGTCATGTAACAAAAAAGTGGAAGCCGAGGTAAATACTAAACCAAAAAATAAAATGGATAAAGACTGAAACTTGAACCAAAAACTCAAACCAAATGAAAGTTCACCAGAAGAGTTGAAGGCACAAATTGAAAGCCCAGCTCAGAGTCTGTAATGTAGCAGATCATCAATTAATATCAGTTAACTGGCTGATTCCACTTTCTAGATAAGTGTGGAGAGGAAAGCCAGAAAGAAGATAGGCATGCTGTATAAAAACGCAATTAGTGGAGCAGAGTCAGCAGCACAATATTCCTCTTGAAAATGGAAATGTAAAAATTTGACTTAGAGGGTGCAGAAAAAAAAGGAAGAAAGGGCATGGCCCCATGACTGAGAAAATGTGTCAAGAAGCAGGGCTAAATTTGGAACTCCCTGAGCTATTGCAAGACTTGGAATCTTCATCCTCTCTTCCTTAGGATAAGGTTGAAAGGGATGAGGGCAAAGGAAGATAAAAGGGTCAAAGACCTTTTCTCCATTCCACACAGGAAAGCCTTTGCTGGCACTCTTCTTCATAAAAAGAGAGAACAAACCTTTTGTAAAATATAATTCTGCCAATAAAAATGAACATAAGTTTACTTGGAATCAAGAAACCAAAAGGGAAATATCATAATATTTCATTTTCAGAAGCCATAATTTTTCTTGAATAGGTAATTCTAATTTCTCAAGATGACTCTTATTAGGAATCTCTCCACTGTATTTTCTGTCATCTTCAATTTCTAGATAAACCACATTTAAGAAGAGTCATACCCTGAAAAATAGTGTCCCTTAACATAAAAAGAGAAATACTCAGGATCTGGAGAAATAGGGAAGATTGTTTTGGTTGTGAGAAAATCCACAGCTACTACAATCAAACTCTTAAGGCGTTGCTCACATACAGATACACCAGGTAAAACATTTTGTAATGCTTAGCTTAGTTGAGGTTTGTCTCAAGTTCCTTCTGTTTAAAGAAAAAGTCAGTAGGAAAAACAGGAAGTACTTCAAAAACAAAAGCTCCCAAGCAAAATAAACAATTCATAAGAACAATAACATACTAGCTTTTAGAAAGCTGCTTCTAAACACAAAGGTCCTGACACAGGAAAATAAATATGTGTGTGTTTACAAGGGAGGGAGCATGGAGGGGAATTGCGGACCGCCTCAGGAGAGACCAAGCCACGGGGATACAGCAAGGTTTTCTTCAACAGAGCTCAGCGGCAAAGAGAAACCACATAGCAGCACACATAAAAAAAGAAAAATATCTGACAAATGATAGCCAGGCCCCACAAATCCTGATAACACGACATCCTACTTATTAAAAACATCAGTCTTGGAAGACTCTAGGCACAGTAATTTTGAAAATGTACACAAGTAAATTAAAACCAGACTTATGAGTCTTCCTATTTTAAGTCCCTCACCCATGTCCCTCTGCAAAGCTGATGTGAAATTTTAAATTAAATGAAAAAAAGTCAACATGAACCTTAATTTGAAGCCAGTGCCCTAAGTTTTACATGTTTTAATTGGAATGTAGTTTGAAAGTCTTTCTGCATGTGAAGACGACACAGACTTTTCTAGGAAAGGTGGTTCCAAGGTAAATAGAAAATGCCATATCCACAACTAGGAAGCATATGTGAGCATCTGATTTATTAATTTATCTCAACCCCTTGGTAGCGGGTATTTTAAGACATGTTTTATGGCCAGGTTCTTTACCACTGAACACAATCCTGTATCTTATGGAGGCAAGAGGAGGGAGGGCCAAGAGAAGGGACACAAAAAACCCCGCAAACCCAATCTCTACAACTAAACTGTACATGCCTCATTCGGCCTCACTCTCTTCATTTGTAAAACAACAAAAATACTGGCCATCTTCGGATATTGTTGTTGGAAGAATCAAAATTCCAAACAAGATAAAATGACAACGTTGTTTTAAAAACTGCAAAGCTCTATTTAGCTGTCAGTTTTGATTTCTTCTTTGAGAAGGTGGTGCAAGCACCCAGTGGGGCCTTGTGACACTGGAGAACCAAAGGGCAAGTTCAATGACGCCCCTGTCTCTGGAGCCCTTGCTGCTTGTCACGCAGGGCAGCATCTTCATAGCTCATTGCTTTATACCCAAGCAAGGTAAGTGACCTCATGTGTAGAGAATTGCAGTGACCGTTGGAAGGCCCCACAGGACAAAACAAACTGCCCCCTGACTTTCACAAACATTAAAACTTGGAATGCCAGCCAGAGATTTTGTCCTTTAAGTTAAGGGTTTGGGGCACTTGTTTGGGTGCAGATACTTTTGAAGGACTAAAATGTCTTCTTTGTACCAGTCACTAACGTCTTAGCATGAATGACTTTGTCCCTACTCCTGAAAGCAGTTTTGATAAAGAGCGTAAGAAAGATATAAAGATGGATCACCTCCACCGTCAGTGCCAACACCGGCCTCTCTTCCCCCAGAGCACCTATCAGGTCCAAGGGAACATGAATCTGAGAAATCACCAATACACCAATACTCTTTAGTAATTTTAGCATAATATTGCATCCATAGAAGGAAAGTTTACATTTGTTAAAAGAATGCCAAAAGAGGGAACGAGCCCAAAGGAGTTAAATACTAATGGGGGCATTTCAGACAGAGGAGCTCCTTAGTGAAAGATTTGATGCACACCTCAAGTCAATTACTGTAGGTAGCTACTTATTTCCCCTAAGTGGACAGCAAACCTAGCAGTGGAATTTTGGCATCTCTGACTACACAATTAACGAATCTAAGGGGAGATTTGAAATGAAACGTTAGGCCTTCACTGGGAAATATTCTCCCTAATCTCAAGTCTGGCAGATATCAACAACAGTCCTGACTATTTTCAATGGCTAGGAGGATGCTTAAGGAAATGTCAGTCTCTAAGATTATTCTAAGTCTTCTCTGCATGAATAATAACATCATTACCGACAGATTCTTGGCTCAACCGATCGTCTTTCAAACATGCAGACTAGTCAAAACGAAATACTTATTAGAGAAAGATGGGAGAGAGTAAAACTGGAAATGATCACTCAAAATAAAAAAAAAAAAAAACAGCCTCATGAAAAGGGGAAAAATTATAGGCAATTTGAGCTAACCAGATACTAAAAATATGAATGAATAAACAGGAGAATAGCAAAATACTGTGTTGGCATGATGACCTTTGAGGTTGCAGTGACTCAAAAGAAACCACCAAAGAAACCGGTGCCAACCCCCCTAGCAGGTTTAGAGGCCTGTAGACGCCCAACAGTCCTGCAGATTGACAATATTATATCAGGTGGGAACATTTCCTCTGGCTTATGATCAGAGTATGACATAACGCCTCGGGACTTTCTAGTCCTCATTATTTTTATTCTAACTCTGCTGCTGCAAACGCTATCCTCATTCACACAAATGCTTAATCTTTCTGAATCATCCTAAACTACCTGTACCAATTATTCCATGTTTAAATTTCTAAAGTTAATTGTTCAGTTTTTAAAAAGACTTATTAATTCAAAATTTTTCTGCTTTTTCTCATTTTATCAAGTATCCTTTTATTCCTTTATGATTAGAAGCTGTAAATAAAAGTGTCCAGTGATCTTTCTCTTTAATACTTATTATTTTATAGCTCTTATCAGATTTCTACATTTTTTTTTTCCTCCTAACTAAAATGTCCTAGTCATTCACCTCTGGGCTCTATCTTGCCACATGGACTATAATGATTTTAGCTGACCTTTAAAGTATTTCATGTCTAGCTCAGTCATTTTTAAGATGAAGTAGGTAAAATAAAACAGGCTGTTCAAAATTAGGATGTGTACCTTGTGAAAATGAATATAAATTTATTACATTGTTTTCTATAGCTCCTTTTAACCAAGATACCTTCTTATTTACTTATTTGATTGCCACTGCTCTTTAATATAAATTTTTATTTATTTTTTAAATTATTTATTCATTTTATTATTTGGGATTCGTTGAAGGTATAAAGAATTAGGTTACACTGATTGTATTTGTTAGACAAGTCTCTCTTATAGTTGTGTCCTGCCCCTAAGAGGTGTGCCATACACCGGGACCCCCCATCCCCCTCTCTCCTGCCCTGTCTCCACCTGCTCACTCCCCTACTCCTGCCTTATATTAGCTCATCTATTGCTTTCATATTAGACTTGAGTACATGGGATTCTTGCTTCTTCATTCTTGTGATGCTTTACTAAGAAAAATAATATGAATTTTCAAACTGCCCATAATAACGTCTATGAGGTTCAACAATTACATTTGCAAACTCGTCCTAGAAAATAGGACATTGCCAAATATCACTATGGTCACCTTCGAGTTACTCCTTTTGGAAAGCTATGCACCAACACCGCACCTAGTTCATATTTCAAAGCAATTTAAGTACTCTTTTACTGGAATGACCATCAAAGCTATTGTTGGGTTACCCTTGATGACCTGAATGTCATAAAAATGTCTTCCCTGGCTCAGCATCTGTAGCTCAAGTGGTTAGGACGCCAGCCACATACGCTGGAGCTGGAGGGTTCGAACCCAGCCAGGGCCTGCCAAACAACAATGACAACTATAACTAAAAAACAGCTGAGCATTGTGGCAGGTGCCTGTAGTCCCAGCTGCTTGGGAGGCTGAGGCAAGAGAATCGCTTAAGCCCAGGAGTTTGAGATTGCTGTGAGTTGTGATGCCACGGCACTCTACCCAGGGCAACATAGTGAGACTCTGTCTCAAAAAAAAAAAAGTCTTCCCTTTATAATTTCCTTTATCTCCTGGTAAAGAAAAACAGTCATGTGGGGTCAGATCAGGCAAGCAGAGAGGGTGTTGTTTACTGGCTGAAAAAATTCCTTCACACACAGTACCCAGTGAGCTGATGTATTATCGTGATGGGAGAGATGGGAGTTGTTAACCAGGACTTTCTGTTAAGATTTTTCTGTTTCTCTATCAATCTTCTATGCTTCTCACAATCAGCTGATGACAAATTTTGGCAATGTTTTCATCAGTGCTGCTCATTACTGGCTGCCCTGACCTCTCCTCATCAGTGATGTTTTCTCTCTTCTCAGAAAAACATTAATCCATTTGTACACTGCTATTTTATTCATGGCATTATCCCCACCAACTTGAAGTAACATGTCCCTGATTTCACTTCCACTCTTGTCAAATTTAACAAGAAATTTAATGTTTGGTGGTTGCTCTAATTCAAGCTCTAACATTCTCATGATGGCACATAAAAACACACAACAATAATAATGCACAGCCCTCAGCAAGACACACTGACACCAACAAAACTGTGCTACTGGGGGCAAGTGTATGGCCTCACATTCATGAACTTTGTCAGACCTTGTGCATGCTTTTCCAGAGGGTTAGAATTAATCCAGTACCCATGAGAATATTATTTACATTATTTCCTTCTAAGATGAATTAAAATCATAGACTCTCAAGTGAATTTCTATCTTTGGTGTGTTCATCTATTTGGTTACGTAAAATGTCTAGGTGCTTCCAGGTTTCCATGATTCTGGGTTTTGAATAATCTACTACTCCTTTACCATCTGCACTAGACAATTATGACAGGAGACAAGCCCTTAACTCTTTCCAAGGAAAATGATCCTGCCTATATTCTCCACTGACGAAGCCCACGGAGGCAGCCATGTTTTGTCCAAACGCTTCTGTTCTCCTCGGCTACTGATTAGAACAGAACTTCGCACCAATCTGTAGTCAGCCAGTCCTTAGACTCACCAGCAGTTTTATAAGGTGACTTAGAGGAAATATAGATAGAATTAAGTAATGAAGAAGTATAACTAAGGCTGAAAATGTGTGCAAAGAGAGACCATTAGATAGGGGAAGGGCAAAAAAGTTATGAGTTAACTCAAGTTATGAGAAGGTCAAAATTATGAATAAGAAGAAATTATGGATTAATAAATAGCACCTGTGACAAAGAAATGATGAAGATAAAGAGATTTCTGTCTCCTAGTGAGAAAGAAGCAGACACATGGAGGGTTGTGGAGTCATGTTGTTAGCTAAGCAATAAAGACCCATGCTGCAGCTGAGGATCCGAGAGCTGCCTCGGATTCAGAATCGCTACTGAGTTCTGGTTCCAGTCTCTGTGGTTCCTTTTCATCAGTTTCCATGAGATGCTATCTTTTATACAATAATTCCATTACTTGATCTGCTTTGAGTTAGACAGACATCAAAACATTGCAACCTCAGAGTGGAATAGCTACCAATAGGGAGCTCAGGAGCCCTAGAATGTTCTATAACTTCATCTGAGTGGTGGTTCTACAGAATTATACAAATGTAAAAGTTCATTGAGTTATATATTTAAGACGTGAACACTATAGTATATGTGTATTATTCCTTAATCTAAAAAAGTAAGCGTTGGAAAACAGAAAACATATTCTTTGCTGGGAAATATCCTCTTTGCAAATATACTTTATAGATTTACTGCAAATATTAATGTTTTATCAAGAGTGCTTTGCCAAAGCAAAAAGCAGCCAAAAGCATGGTGAATTGAGACGATTTGGGGTTAGAAGATTTGGGTTCTTCTAGCTGTATAAATTTGATTGAGTTATTGAATTTAAACTTCAACTTTCTTCACTCTTATTTCCTTGCTCTAATCGAGAGGAAATTATAAACAAGTAAGATGTAGAGTGTCATAAGTTGTAGGTGCTAAAGAGAAAAGGACACCAAGAAATGGAAAATAGGAAAATAGGGTTGGCAAGAGCAAGAGAGAATTATGGTTTTTCAATAGTGTAGTCAGGGAAGCACCCACTGATAAAATGACATTGGAGCAGAAATCCAAAGGAGGGCAGGGGTGAGGGAGCCAGACAGTTGAAGGAAGAGGGTCTTAGATAAAAAGAACAGCAAATGCTAAGACTGTGAGGAGGGAGTAAGTGCAGCATCATTCCTGAAGGCCAGAGAGCCTGGAACAGAGTGAGTTGATGGTGGCATAGTAAGGGATGAAGTCAGAAAGGGGGATGGTGGGAAGAGATTGACACCCAGGATTGTAGAAAATTATAGGTGCCATTCTGGCTGCTTTGTTAAGATTATACTGTAGGGCGGTGCCTGTGTCTCAAAGGAGTAGGGCACCAGCCCCATACATGGTGGCAGGTTCAAACCCAGCCCTGGCCAAAAACTAAAAAAAAAAAAAAAAAAAAAAAAAATTATACTGTAGGGGGAGCAAAGGAAGAAGGAAGACCAGTTAGGAAGCTATTATGATAATCCAAGTAAGAGATAATGGTGGTTTGGATGAAAGTGGTAATTATAGAGGCAAAGAAAAGTTACAAAATTCTGGATATATTTTGAAGATGGAGATATGAGAATTTGCTGATGGATTGGATGTGGGATGTGAGAAAGGGAGGAGTCAAGGACAACTCCAAAGTTTTTGGCCTGAGCTATTGGATAGATGGAATTTCCATTTACTGAGAGGAGGAAAACTGTGGGGGAAGCAGGTTGGGAAGAGAAGGTTAGGACTTCACTTCTGGACATGACCCTTTTTTGTTTTTTTGTATATGACACTTCTGAGATGCCTGTTAGAAACCCCAGTGAAGATGTTGAATAGGCAGTTGGATGCTAGAGGCCGGAGAAGAGCAATCTGAGAATTATCTGTATGTAGATTTATTTAAAATATTTTGGATGATGACACTGGAAGAAATCACTCAAGAGTAAAGATAGGGAAGAGGTCCAAAGATTATATTAATATAAAATAATACATATAATTCCTGAACACAGTAGGTGTAGACAGACTTCTGGGGGGTTGACATGCTCTCCTTTAAAAATCAGGAATTGTAACCTGATCAGTCAGATTCCAGAACATTGACTGGAAATTTATACTAGTATTCAAGATCGTGGCATATTTCAAAAAGTACATAGGTGGATGTGACAGATTGTCCTCCCAGCCCCTACAGCTTCTCTAATCAAGTGGCCAGATCATAAGGAGAGGGTCACTTCCTCAACAGAAGGAAACAGGGAAAGGCCATCATCTCTTTCCCTATCTGATCAAGTGTGCTTGGATTCGCTCATTATATTTTCTTATCTCAGTTGCCAAGGAGGGTTTGAGTTTAAAAGGAGAGCAAGATTTCCCTCTTTAACTTCTGTCCTGCCTCTTGGGCCTTGTCTCTAAATCCTATAATCCAGTCCATTTTACCAACATATTCTGCAGTGAAGTTTAGGGCACAAACTCAGATGATAATAAAGTGGTACTTTGATTTCCCATAAGCCCTTGTACATACACCTATCCCACCTAGGTTACCTCAGCGGGAAGGGTAGCTGTATGTCAAGGTGGAATTTTAGCATTTAAATACCAACATCTGGGGTAGGTTGTAAATAGCTGTGGCAAAGATTTTTCTGTCAAAGGAGACCTGACATAATTTGCTTTTTAGCCTAGATTTTAAATGTGTGTCCCAGGCAGGATTGCGAGTCTTCCCTTAAGTCTCTGCCTCTATTTGCTAAATCTAACCACATATACCAATTTGGCGGGTTCAAACCAGACCTGGGTCAGCTAAAAAACAACAATGGTAACTGCAACAAAAAAATAGCCCAGCTACCTGGGAGGCTGAGGCAAGAGAATTGCTGAGCCCAAGAATTTGAAGTTGCTGTGAGCTCTGATTGTACAACACTACCAAGGGTGACACAGTGAGACTCTGTCCCAAAAAAAAAGAATGTTAAGTCCTCCACCATTGTCCTACTTCCATCTTTATTATTCATGGTTTAATATCAACTAAATAACAACAATAATTTAAGACAGTGCTGGTCTAATTTTTTCTGTTTTAAAAGACAAGAATATCTTCTATATGCCCAAAATAGGAAATAATGAAGAAAAGTTTTTTGTGTATGGAAAAAAATATGAATTTTTCTTTCTTTTTTGGATAGAGTCTTACTTTGTCACCCTTGGCAGAGTGCGGTGACCTTATAGCTCGCCCAGCTATTTTTAGAGACGTGGGTCTCACTCTTGCTCAGGCTCGTCTCAGACTCCTAAGCTCATACAAAGCACCTGCCTCGGCCTCCCAGAGTGCTGAGATTATAGGCATGAGCCACCGCATCCAGCATTGAATGTTTTCAATGTGGGTTAAAATTTTAATATATTAATCTCAGATTTAAAGGGTTGTATGTGAGTACTTCCTTCCCTTTCTCTTAAAAAAAAGTCAGTTTGTTTGTGAAATAATGGTTTGTTACTCACAGTAATGGTTGTTTTTGTTCTTTTTTTTTTTTTTGAGACAGAGTCTCACTATGTCACCATAGGTAGGGTGCCGAGGCCTCACAGCTCACAGCAACCTCAAAGTCTTGGGCTTAAGTGATCTCTTGCCTCAGCTTCCCAAGTAGCTAGGACTATAGGCACCTGCCACAATGCCCGGCTATTTTTTTGTTGCAGATGTCATTGTTTGGCAGGCCTAGGCTGGGTACGAACCCGCCAGCCCTGGTGTATGTGGCCGGCGCCCTAGCCACTGAGCTACAGGTGATGAGCCACATTAATGGTTTTTTATTTTTTTTTCGCAGTTCTTGGCTGGGTCTGGGTTTGAACCTGCCACCTCTGGCATATGGGGTTGGTGCCCTACTCCTCTGGGCCACAGGCGCCGCCCCCGCATTAATGGTTTTTTAAAAATCAAAATTTAGCATGGACCTTCCTATATAACCCAAATATATCATGATATTAAAAAGATTATTTTAATTATCAGAAATTCGACTTTTACACAGGTGAGAATTCAGTTATTCCAAGGTTTTAAAAAATGTTTTCTAACTAATATTTCTATCTTCCAACACTACACTTAAGAACACCTTTAAGAAAATGCCTAGCTTAAGTAGCAAGCCTTCCCATGCAACTTACATTTATCTATTTCAGCAGTTCTCAACCTGTGGGTCACGACCCCTTTGTAACAATGAAAATACATCCTGTATATCAGATATTTACATTACGATTCATAACAGTAGCAAAATTACAGTTATAAAGTAGCAACAAAAATAATTTTATGGTTGGGGGTCATTACAACATGAGGGTCTGTATTAAAGGGTGGCGGCACTAGGAAGGTTGAGAACCACTGAATTCTATTTGAAGAGGATTAAGAAACACGATCTGCCTATCAGAGATTTTTAAATTTTGCTATGACTGTCAGTCAGCTCCTCACTTGTTGGTCAAGCCTGTGGTGATGGACATTAGACATAATTTACAAACAGTATTTAAGAGGAGCCAGTTGATTGATGACCCTAATATCTGAGATCTTTGCATCTGTCTTAACCCAGAGAACATTTTCCAGCCACAAAGGAGCTGGGTCAGGATTTGGCTAAAAGTAACATTTTAGATCACATTCAACCACCAAGAATAATTTTTTGTTATGCTAAAAATATGGATATAACCAGAACTTTTCTAATAAAGCTTATAAAAATCTCCAGATGTGAACTTGACTTCAGAAGACTGTCTGTTCCTAGTTTTAATGAATTTGATTTGCTTTGCTTATTTTACTGCATAAACAAATTTCCCCTGGCAATCAAAATTGATACGTTCTTAAACTCCTTTTTTTCTTAATTTTTCCTGTGAAAGGAAAAGTATTTTAATTGACATTTATCACCAGACAGAATAAGAATCACTTCAGTTCTAAAATTTTGGAAGAAACAATTTCCCATCTGTTTCAATAACCCAACTGGCTAATTACATTGCCAAGAATAATTTGTCACAAACAGGAAGACCATTCTTTTGAGGGGGGCTCTTAATGCTTTATCTTATATCACATACTGATTGATGAGCAATTACAGAAAACTTATCATACTAATTTTATGTCATAGATTTATTCTATCAATGAGACTGCAAAAGGAATCACAGAACGCTGGTTAATAATTTACACTTCTTAAAAAAAAGAGAGAGAATATGGAGTTCCTTAGATTATATCAGAGATGGTACATATATTAGCCATATCTTCCCTTTAAAGTATGTGCTGCTAGAGAAGCAGTTCTCAACCTGTGGGTTGCGACCCCTTTGTAACAATGAAAATACATCCTGCATATCAGATATTTACATTACAATTCATAACAGTAGCAAAATTACAGTTATGAAGTAGCAACGAAAATAATTTTATGGTTGGGGGTCACCACAGCATGAGGAACTGTATTA